>JAJOZX010012022.1:0-99147 GCA_023014485.1 Bathynomus jamesi | reverse complement strand
TGGAAAGATAAAACATTGGTATACCCAAACATTTCTAAATTAGCGCGTCGATCTCTTTCTTGTCCCGCTTCATCGATTTATTCAGAAAGGCTTTTTTCTGAAACTGGAAATAATTTGAAGAAAGGAGAACATGGCTACTCCCACGGACTGGTGAAAAACTATTATTTCTTCATCACAACCTCCCTCGATTTAACATTGAATAGTTTTTGTATTATTAGCATTTAAGTTCATGTTTAAGTTACATAATCAATAAAGTCAAGATGTATTCTTTTTGGTTTGATGTGGAAACTATAGTCCGTTTATATATATATATATATAATATATATATATATATATATATATATATATATATATATATATATATATATATATATATATATACACAGGGTGTTTAAAAACTTTCTGTACAAATTGTAATGGGGGATAGCAACACCAAGTCAAACCCTTTTCGTCTATAAGTCTATGTCCGCTGACGTCACCATTCGGCGCGAGAGGGCGTCGCTGCAGTTGGCTAAAAGGTGAAGTGGGCTAGACTCGCGCTTGCCGCGGGCATTCTTAAATCGGACGTAGTACGCGTAACATGGAGCGCTTCACGACTGCTGAGATGGCTGAGATGGCTGACATGCATATGGTGTATGGGGCTGCCATGGAAACGGAAGAGCTGCTGTGAGGTTGTACCAACAGCGCTTCCCAAACAGACGTGTGCCAAACCACCAAACGTTTGCGCATTTGCATCGGCGACTGCGAGAAACTTGAACATTCCATGCAAACATGCATGACACTGGTCGGGAGAGAAACGTGCGCACTCCTGACATTGAAGAAGAAATCCTACGGCGATTTGAGGACAATCCAAGCGCAAGCACGCGAGGTGTTGCACGTATCCTCGGTGTGAACCACGACCTGGTCTGGAGTGTGTTGCACGAGCAGCAACTTGCCATGGACGATACCCGCCCAAACATTGACGGCGAACCGTTCTTGATGAGCATGCACCCGTGTAGCATGTGGATTTGCGTGCGCCCACACGTGAAAATTGTGCATGTTAAACACACCCTCACGTGTGAAACAGGCCTCATCTGAGAACAGCACATAAGCCGGAAAATTAGGCTGCACCGCTGTCTGCTGCAGAAACCAGCGTGCGAATTCCACACGAAGAGGGTAATCCCGAGGTTGTAATGCCTGGACTCTCTGACGATGAAACGGATGTAACTGCTGTTCGTGCAACACTCTCCAGACCAGGTCGTGGTTCACACCGAGGATACGTGCAACACCTCGCGTGCTTGCGCTTGGATTGTCCTCAAATCGCCGTAGGATTTCTTCTTCAATGTCAGGAGTGCGCACGTTTCTCTCCCGGCCAGTGTCATGCATGTTTGCATGGAATGTTCCAGTTTCTCGCAGTCGCCGATGCAAATGCGCAAACGTTTGGTGGTTCGGCACACGTCTGTTTGGGAAGCGCTGTCGGTACAACCTCACAGCATCTCTTCCGTTTCCATTGGCAGCCCCATACACCATATGCATGTCAGCCATCTCAGCAGTCGTGAAGCGCTCCATGTTACGCGTACTACGTCCGATTTAAGAATGCCCGCGGCAAGCGCGAGTCTAGCCCACTTCACCTTTTAGCCAATGGTGACGTCAGCGGACATACACTTATAGACGAAAAGGGTTTGTCTTGGTGTTGCCTATCCCCCATTACAATTTGTACAGAAAGTTTTCAAACACCATATATATATATATATATATACACACTTACTTCGTAGCCCCGGGTTCTCTTATGCGGACCTGGCGGCGCTCAGGTATCCCGCGACCACCGTGGGACGGGTCCATAGGTCTCGTAGAGAGGTAATGTTGGAGTTGTGTCTTTGTTGAGAGAGTGTGGGGCAGTGTAAGAGTAGGTGTTCTGTGTCCTCAGGGTGGAGGTGTCAGCTAGGTGGAGTCTGTGTCTGTATTGTTGGAGGGAGGGGTGGTGGCCTGAACGGAGCCTGGCCAGAGTAACTCTTGTTTTCCTTGGGAGGGTTTGTTCGCTCTGATGGACTACAGGGGGAGTATCGTGAAGGACAGTGTTGTGTGGTTGGTCGAGTAGGTATTTCCGGGTGAATTCTGTGTGGAGATGTTTAATGGGGTTGATGTTTAGGGGAGGGGGGGGGGGGGATATTGTTCAGTAGCTGTGAATAGTGAGCAGCAGGAGTACGTTTTTGTTGCGGGGTGGGGATTGTGTAATGTGAGATGGTGACAGGGGTGGTCTGGGGCCAGTGCTCTGGAGAAGAATTGAGTCCCTGTCATGTTGTGTTGTGTTGTGTTCGATGGGGAGTATTTTCGTATCTGCATGTAGATGTGGGATGGGTGTGTGTTCGGAGGCAGCCAGTAATGCTTCTGAGACCTCTGTTTTGTGTGGTCTGTATCTTTTTCTGGTTTGTGTGGGAGATGGACGGGGACCAGGCGGGGCAGCGTAAGTTAGGGTAGTACGTACAAACTGTTTGTATAGGATACTGAGGGATTCCTTCTGTTGACCGAATGTTGTGGAGGTGAGTGTTCTGAGGGCGTTGAGTTTTTTTGTTGCTTTGGAGCAAATGTTTGATATGTGAGGGGAAAAGGACATGTGTGTGTCTAGGGTGAGGCCAAGGATTGTTGGGGTTTTGTTTAGAGGTAGGGGATGTCCCATGAGGTGACTCTCGGGTGTGCTTGGGATTCGTGGCGGTCTGAGGTTAGGAGGGTGATGGAGGATTTTTGAGGGATGCTGACATCCTATGTTAGTCAGCCAGAGTTCCAGATTGGTAATGTACTGCTGGATCAGGCGTGTGGCGGTGTTACGGTTATGGTGTTGTGCTGTTATGGTCAGGTCATCTGCATAGGAGGAGACATGGACATGGGGGAGAGAGGTTGTGGGAGGTCGTGCATGAAAAGGTTGAAGAGGATTGGAGAGAGTATGGAGCCCTGTGGGACGCCATTGTATAGTCTCTAGGTTTTGGATGAGTGTTGTTTGTGTATGACTTTGCCAAGTCGGCCTGCAATGAGATTAGTAAGCCATTTCTTGTCATTGGTGGGGATGTCGAGATCAATAATCTTTTGTGCAAGAATGTGGCGTGGGACAGTGTCGAAAGCTTTGTTGATGTCGATGGCAACAAGGACTGTGCGGGCAGGGGGGGATAGGGTTGAAGCCATCTAAGATGTGTTGGGTTAGGTTTGTAAGAAGCGTTGTGGTGGGGTGGGCGGACCTGAAGCCGTGTTGGGTTTGTGAAAATGTAATGTGTGGTTGTATGCGTCTTAATATCAGTTTTTCGAGGACTTTGGAAATGGTTGAGAGAAGGGAGATTGGCCGGTATGAAGCAGGTAGGTTGGGGGGTTTATTGGGTTTCAGTATCGGGATGATGTGTGCCAGCTTCCAGGTAGAGGGTATGATATTGTGAAGCCAGGAGTAATTGAATATGTTTGTGAGGGCTGCAATAGCAATTGGACCAAGGTGTTTGAGATGAATGTTTGAAATGTGGTCTGGGCCTTCGGCATGAGAGTTTTTGAGGGATTTTATGGCTGCAGCTGTGCCTTGGGGTGTAAAGGATGTGGTTGTTGTGGGTCGGCCGAGAGTTTCCGTATGTTTTTGAGGATTTTCTATTATTGGGAACAGTGATTTTATGGCTAATTTTTGAATAGTGGTGCATGAGTAGGTTGCAGTGTTTTTGTGGGGATGGAATTTGGTTACAGTTGGAAAGGAGAGCTTCGTGTGTAGGGGGTGGGTTAGTATGTGAAGTGTGGATTTTTTTCAAGGTTTTCCAAAGTTGGGTGCTGTTGGTCTTGTGATGTCAGTGTTAAGGTGGTGTATGAGGTCAATGTCTCTGCAGTGGGACTGTTTCTGGCGTAATGAGTTTCTTTGTTTGATTAGATTGTGTATTTGTGGGGAGAAATTGGGTTGAAGTGTTTCCTGTGTCCTTGTGGGTTGAATTGTTTGCTAGCGCGAGTGATAGTGTTGTTTATGTGGGCGGTAGCCATGTCTATAGAGGGAAAGTTAGTAGTGGAGAATTCCTGAAGCTCGTTTTCAATGTAAACTGTAAAAGAAGGCCAGTTTGCATGTTTGTAGTTCATATATATATATATATATATATATATATATATATATATATATATATATACACACACACACACACACACACCACATTTCAAACACCTCGGTCCAATTGCTCTTGCAGCCCTCACAAACATATTCAATTACTCCTGGCTTCACAATATCATACCCTCTACCTGGAAGCTGGCACACATCATCCCGATACTGAAACCCAATAAACCCCCCAACCTACCTGCTTCATACCGGCCAATCTCCCTTCTCTCAACCATTTCCAAAGTCCTCGAAAAACTGATATTAAGACGCATACAACCACAGATTACATTTTCACAAACCCAACACGGCTTCAGGTCCGCCCACTCCACCACAACGCTTCTTACAAACCTAACCCAACACATCTTAGATGGCTTCAACCAACTATCCCCCCCTGCCCACACAGTCCTTGTTGCCATCGACATCAACAAAGCTTTCGACACTGTCCCACGCCACATTCTTGGACAAAAGATTATTGATCTTGACATCCCCACCAATGACAAGAAATGGCTTACTAATCTCATCGCAAGCCGACTTGGCAAAGTCATACACAAACAACACTCATCCAAAACCTAGAGACTATACAATGGCGTCCCACAGGTCTCCATACTCTCTCCAATCCTCTTCAACCTTTTCATGCACGACCTCCCACAACCTCTCTCCCCCATGTCCACGTCTCCTCCTATGCAGATGACCTGACCATAACAGCACAACACCATAACCGTAACACCGCCACACGCCTGATCCAGCAGTACATTACCAATCTGGAACTCTGGCTGACTAACAATAGGATGTCAGCATCCCCTCAAAAATCCTCCATCACCCTCCTAACCTCAGACCGCCACGAATCCCAAGCACACGCGAGAGTCACCCTCATGGGACATCCCCTACCTCTAAACAAAACCCCAACAATCCTTGGCCTCACCCTAGACACACACATGTCCTTTTCCCCTCACATATCAAACATTTGCTCCAAAGCAACAAAAAACTCAACGCTCTCAGAACACTCACCTCCACAACATTCGGTCAGCAGGAGGAATCCCTTAGTATCCTATACAAACAGTTTGTACGTACTACCCTAACTTACGGCTGCCCCGCCTGGTCCCCGTCCATCTCCCACACAAACCAGAAAAAGATACAGACCACACAAAACAGAGGTCTCAGAAGCATTACTGGCTGCCTCCGAACCACACCCATCCCACATCTACATGCAGATACGAAAATACTCCCCATCGAACACCACATGAACATGACAGGGACTCAATTCTTCTCCAGAGCACTGGCCCCAGACCACCCCTGTCACCATCTCACATTACACAATCCCCCACCCCGCAACAAAAAACGTACTCCTGCTGCTCACTATTCGCAGCTACTGAACAACATCAACCCCATTAAACATCTCCACACAGAATTTACCCGGAAATACCTACTCGACCAACCACACAACACTGTCCTTCACGATACTCCCCCTGTAGTCCATCAGAGCGAACAAACCCTCCCAAGGAAAACAAGAGTTACTCTGGCCAGGCTCCGTTCAGGCCACCACCCCTCCCTCCAACAATACAGACAGACTCCACCTAGCTGACACCTCCACCCTGAGGACACAGAACACCTACTCTTACACTGCCACACTCTCTCTCAACAAAGACACAACTCCAACATTACCTCTCTACGAGACCTATGGACCCGTCCCACGGTGGTCGCGGGATACCTGAGTGCCGCCGGGTTCGCATAAGAGAACCCGGGGGCTACGAAGTATATATATATATATATATATATATATATATATATATATATATATATATATGCATTTAACTGCAATGACCACGCAGTATATAAATGAATAGAAGACGTAAATAAGGAGCGTCTCTGCACACGGGGAAGAGAAATAACGAAAAACGTGTGCAGAGACGCTCCTTATTTACGTCGTTTCTATTCATATATATATATTATATATATATTATATATATATATATAATATATATATTATATACAGGGCGTTCCAAAAAAATGTATACACACTTTAAATACTTATAAAGGCAGTGTTTATTAAAATACATTTCATTTTCAAAATGTAATAGAATCTACAGACATTATTTAATTGTTTTGTCAACGCCTATTTTCAAACTGACGTCCGTTCTGGTCCAGGCACTGCTGATAACGCGAAGCAATGGAATCGCAAACATCACGAAACATTTCGTTTGGTATTTGTGTGCATTCTCGTTCAATGGCTGCTCTCAATTCAGCGACTGTTGCGGGTTTTATAGCGTAGACTTTGTCTTTTAAGTATCCCCATAAAAAAAAGTCTAGTGGTGTGAGGTCTGGTGAACGCGGAGGGTATTCTACGAAACCCCTTCGTCCAATCCACATCCACATCGTGCCAAGTACCACTCGCAATACTCCACTCTTCGGTCCGGATCATCTTCATTAATAGCATGGACTAATCTTGGAATGTAACTTTTCCATTGACAGCGCTTCAAAATGCGTTGGACAGACGATTCTGAAATTCCTACCTCACGACTCGCTTGCCGCACAGATTTTCTTGGACTTTGGTGATACGTTTCCAGTACTCTTTCTTGCTTTGTGGGGCTTGTCGATGTCCGTGGTCTTCCGGAACGCTTCTTGTGGACATTCTGAACAGTTCCATCGGCTTCCTTCAAACTTATCTCTAATTCGAGTGATGGTAAGTCGCGTTGGTGGATCTGTTTGAAACTCCCTCCTAAACTGTCTTTGCACTTCAACTGCGTTTTCACACTTCCAGTAGCATTTTAGAATGAATTTCCTTTGTTCAAAGCTTAGTCTGACTGCCATTATTAATTCTAATGGGTTTAACTTGGAAAGAAAGAAACATCAATTGAGCTAATCAGCTGTTAAAGTGTGTATACATTTTTTTGGGACGCCCTGTATATATACACGAAATATTAAAGTCTGAAAATGGATTAATTTGTAATATTTTCATAAAGAAATCTTTTATTAAGGCCTAAACATATTTCAAATTCGTAAGTTCCGGTTCCGGCCGGGACCAGAACTGCAAAAATTGAGTTCCAGTGCATCCCTACATACGATTTACCGACTAGATCAACGTATGAAATAGGTTTGACCAGGGGTGGAGAACCTGCGGCCTTCTGCCTACTTGACATTCAGAATTCATACCGTACGATAATGGACAGCAACTGATACCCTTTTAGGGCTTTAGGGTATTTCATTAGATCATGGTTTCAGCTTCACTGCTTCTTACACATACAAGCCTTCTTTATGGCTTGAACAATAGGAAATATGGCAACGCTGCCAGTTGAAACTGGCAGCGTTGCCTTACGGCTTACGCCCTTACCTATCAACGACCAACTCGACTGGTTGACTGGATGACAGTTACTGACGATTCTCCAGGCTTTTCGAAGGAAGCTGCGCTTTTTCAAAACTATCCTTACCCGATCGAAACTTTCAGCTGAACACTTCCCTGAACTGGGAAAGGTAATTGAAGAAGAAGATACAAGCAAATCATTAAGGGAATGCGATGTGAAAGAATACACAGCTGTCCTAGACTCCCTGATTGAAGAATACGATGAAAGATTTGAAGATTTTGAGAACATGACTTCACACTGAAACTAGCTTTCCAACCACACCTGGTTGATATCTCCAAAGCACCTGAAGATTTACAGATGGAGTTGATTGAGCTATTAGAAGATAATATCCTTGTCTCTATTTGATACTAAGAAGGATCCTGTTGAAATATGGAAAAGTGCCGTTGAATACCCACGTCTGCGCCAACATGCTCGTCGAATGTTGTCTTGTTTCGGCACAACCTACTGTTGTGAATCAACGTTTTTGTATGTGACAAATCAAAACGCGCTTGAGATCTCAGATGACGAATATGCACCTGTAGGACCAACTAAAACTACGGTTAACGATGTTGGAACCAAATGTACGACTCCTGTCCCGCAATAAGCAGTCACAAAAAAGTCATTAAACGGTTTATCACTTTTTCACTTAATATTAACATCATTTCACTTAATATTAGTTCTATTGTCAATTACCTCCTCCCCCCCCCAAATAAATGCACTTGCTGAATTTTTTATTTATTATAAAAACCCTCATGTATTATCGTTTGATTTAAAATTAGTAAATATGTAGATTGTAGACTAAAATATGACATTTTGTTGTACTGTATTATGTTAAATACTCAGCATGCGGCCTAATAGGGTCTTGGTTAAATGAAATGCGGCCTTCCAATGAAAAAAGGTTCCCCACCCCTGGGTTTGACTCTCAAAAATCTGGTGGCCATAAAACTACATATTAGCAGATTTTTTTTTCTAAGTTTCACATTGGATTTTAATGGTTATATTACCAGATTTCCCTATAACTAAAATCATTTTGGCTAATATGTAGTTTCATGGATAACAGATTTCGGTGATCCGCCCATTTTATACGTTGGGCCAGTCAGGGTGAATCTTATGCCCAGGTTAAGCTACGAGTTAGGTGGTCGTTCTAAAGGTTGTTTGGTTATTTCCCATGTCACCGGCTTTCGGCCAATCAAGAATAATGGCCTTTGCAAAAAAAAAAAAGTAGGTGGTCACGAAACAAAAAAAAATTAATTCTTAATTATTGCACATCATTCGTTACTCTTTTCACATTGGTCAAATAAGGCAGCAAATGCGCTCTAATTTCACAGCTATAGAACTTTACATAGTTTTAAACACACGAAAGGAATTTGTAATAAAGGAATCGCTCAAGTCTTGTTATTGTCAAATATTATAGGATCCAAAACCCCGCCCACTTCTGGGTTAGCATTTTTACTTTTCTGCCATGTGTTGCTTGGAAGAACTAAATTATCCGCAAAACAACGTAAACTTGAATTAAATTTTATTATTATTATTATCCCTGGGGATTAGGGATTTAAAGAATTCTTTCCACGTGGTCCCAGTGTGTCGTAAAAGGCGACTAAAAATAAGGGACGGGTGCGGGGGGCTGGAAATCCCTCGCATTGTCTGTAACTTTTCACAAACAGAAACGGTCAGAGAAGGGGGGGCGATTGAGGGTTGTTCCTGACGCGACCTCGCTGCGGTGGGAGTGCGCGTTTGGGTATAAAAAAAAGATCATTATACAATGTAATGTGTAATGAAATATATGATCACTTTATAAATTAAGCATATACGCTTTTAGTTATTCAATGTTTGTTGATGTATTTCTCAATCATGCTAGTATGCCCTTGCGTAAAACTTGGTTTTCTCTCCATCCACTGGAGACAAGTGCACACCAGCATGGTGCCACCGAATTTATTTATGCGGGGCCATAAAAAAAAGTTATGAGGGCTTTACAGTAACACACTAACAGTTTACTCCAAGCCATAATAATTTTTGTGGTTCTGTTACTTAGCTACTTGTGCGTTGTATGTTTTATACATTGTGGATTTAGCATAGCTATTATTAGCTAATACTACTTTCTATAAGGAATCTGAGTGGCCCAAGGCCTCAATTAACCCATATGGTTCTAATTTAAATTCTGTCAGTGCGGCCTAAGTTACAGTATTCATAGGATAGTGGAATGAACTAACAAATAAATTAAGGAATAAACAGATATAAAAAATTGTTTATTTCATTTTTGATATTTATAAATAAATAAAAGTGAAATAAAAATAGTTAAGAAGATTTCGAAAATGCGAGTTTTCTTGCATTTTGTTCACGAGTACCTTTTATAAAAAACTGTTCCAACACTATTTGTGTGTTTCGTAATAAAGAAACATTTGAAGCATAAAAATAGTTTCATCTAACCCAGTTTCAAAATCTAATAATTTATCTTGAATTTCAATCACACTTTTCACAGTCTCTCTCTCGCCCGGTGAAAAGATTTCCTCAACCTGAAAGGCAAAAAGCACATACCAATTTGAGATATAACTAAAACTGACCTTTCAAAGCCACACACTAACTTTATCACTATAGACATTTTTAATACTAAGGTGTAACTGTCGTGTTTCGGAAAAAGTTCGCCTAGAAAAGAAAATTACTAAAAAACAAGAAACTACCGATTGGTAATATTCTATTTTTCTTTGGATATTTTATTACTTTTGGTGACAGTAATAAAATTTCAAGAACAAAACCAGTCATTACTAAGCAGTAATATATTTTTAGGAATTTCATGTTTGTAGGCGAACTTTCTTCCGCAAGTGCGCAATTAAAACTATTCTTTAATGTTACCAAAATGAAATTTGTTTCTGGGGTTGATTCTACCGAGAAATGGTATTAATCCTTAATAAGGAATGGTAACGCCTATTGCTATGTAACGATAGTTTGCCCTCTTCGGATTGGCATGCCAAATTTTAAATAAAACATCAACGTTGCACGCATTCGAGTATTATTACCCACATAAAGCAACTGGAAACAAAAGGTTTCTTTCCTGCCAAACAATCAGTTGTAAAGCATTTTAAGTTCGTGCCGGACTGAGTTCCTCTCAATGTCTCACCTCCTGAATCTGCTCCAGTTCCTCCCGACTGTCTCAGATTCTCCACAATCATCTCCACTCGCGTCTTCCTCTCGAGGAGCCTTTTATTTTGAAGATGTTTCATTTCTCGCTGCACCATCAGGTTGTTGAGTGCTTTGTATGTCCATTCAAGTAACATCCGCACCAACTAAAATACGAAATAAATTTTTATTTACCGAATCAAAAAGTCACGAACAAAATGTATCTCGGCTCTAAACTACCAGCTGTCATCAAGTCAAAAGAACCTGTTACCACTCCCTTAATGGTTTCAAGTTATATAAATAGCAAAGAATATGAAGATTACAACTAAACAATGTCTTTTTGTTGGATTTTAGTAACATATTAAATTTCATCAACAAAACGAATCCTACTAGTTTTCAAGGAGTCAGATAAAGTTAAATTGAAAATAATATGACATCACGGAATAAGAGACCATAGTAATTATTAATTAAGTCTACATCAGGTCACGTAAGGAAGCGAGCGATATTAACCATTGTGAGGTCGACATAGAACAAGTAGATACTTTTGCTCGCGGGAGACGGAGCAATCCCTTTGCGGACTTCATATATACGAAGGAAGTTGTCATTCAATAGGCGGTGCGTTAACACATTCGCTTCCTTCTTCCCAACCATACTCAGTTCAGCAATGTAGTCCTGCTCCATCATTCCGTTTTCTCTAACCAATCTAGAGAAAAAAAAAATCAAATATCAAGAGATTAACATTTTCTTTATTTGTATCACCATTATGATGATGATGATGTCTCAAAGCCTACCAATATCTAGTCAGTCCACGTTCGCCTTATAACTGACAAATAATTTCATACGAAAGATTTTCAATAGAAAATTTTAGAACAGTGAGTGTGTAACTACAAATTTGGGCTCGCTGGCTTTGGCTGTGAAGTTAAAAATTTTGATGGTTGTTTTTCTAAATTTATTACCGACTGGCTTTTTCTCCGTTTTATTCCCCGTACAAAAATTTCACTGCATTTAACAACTTACCACTGACATCAGACATTCTAAACATCTGCCATAAGAAAGATCCCTTCACTATTTATACACTTTCTCTAAATCTATAAATGCCTTATACACCTTTTTCTTATCACCTAGTAGTTTCTCAATTGGCTCTCTCGCTACAAACACTTCAACAACATATCTTCTTTAATTTTCTTTATTCTCTTCTTTAATTCTCTTTACTTCTCTAACCAACGCCAACGAATCCGCAGTCTTTTTACCCTGTCTATTAACACTATTTCGTATACTTCTCCAGCAATAATTAAAATTACCCTTGTAAATTTCACATTAATTGCTTTCAATTTTGTTTATATACAGTGATACAATTACAGGTGTGACTGTGATAATGAATTATGACTATGTAATGTTCAAATCCTGAAAAAAAGATTCGACATTTTAACAAGTTTCCTTGTTAAAATGCATGAAAGAACACCTACCTGAAGATCCTGGCTGCCTTTGATCCAAATCGTTCTCGAACGATGTTGTCGATGTGAGACAACGTGAGGGATCGAATCATGGCTACAACACTCACCACATATTCGCCTCCACCAGCGTCCCCAACCTTCCTCAAACAATCCCCGCCGCTCTCCACTGCAAAGGAAAAGATCAAAATGAACACTTAAAGTGGTCTTCTCTTTACTTTCAAATGTTTAACCAGTGTTTATTGGAATAAATAACCGAAGGAGTATCCTTTCCGCAATAGAGCTTCATGTAAAGGAGCAAAAATTAAACACACGGAACAGAGTCCTTCATCTTGCCTAGAATTTTTAAGTACTGATCCAAATGCAAGAACTCCTTCTGCTGGTCTCGGATGTTCGAAGCAAGAACTGGTTCGAAAACTGGCACCCACGGATCGCTTCGGCGGTAAGACACCTTTAGAATGGCCCCGAAACAGGCCCCCGCCATCGGATCAATCCGGCATGAAAGACTGTTCCGCATTGCATTATCTCTAAAAGACAAATGAAAGGGCTCTTAAGTACTGTGCTCACTTTATTTAGAATGGTAAATAGTTTTAAATAAGTGATGCAGCCGACTTTTTTTCAAAATTCATTCTTCTCCACACTTGCTGATAGACGCTATTACAGAATGGGTCCTATTAACAAAAACTTACTTTTTTATCTGTTTAACACTAACTGAGAACCAATTCCCCATTCCCTGAGAGAACTTTTAACTTAATATGACTGGAGATACAACAATTACAAACCCAGGACCATGGTACCAGAGCGATAGAGGTCATGAAAAGGTTGAGATCTGGTGATATTTACACACCTCTTACAAAATGCTTCCTTTCTTTACAGTTACTAATTGCATCCATCCTCCTCTTCTATTTCCCACACCTACGCATTCGCCATGATACACCTTTTTCACAATTTTATCATTATTTATTCTCTCTACATGACCATACCAACGTAGCAGCCTCTCCTCCATTTTCATCTGCAATAACTTTTCACTCCACACCTTTCCCAAATACTCTTCCTCGTAAGGTCAATCCATTTATACCAATCACGCTTCTAAAACTATTCCTCTCAACTGCTGCCGATTTTACAAACAAATTATTGTCAGCAATACACTTCCATGTGAACTCTCAATACATCTACACTCGAGCATTTTATTTCTACCAGTTTTATTACACCGATAATATGCTTATCCTGATTCACTCTCCTTCAGCTTCCGATTTACTCTTACCTCTTTTCTCACTGAAGCACCCGAATATTGAAGTTCTTACACAACCTCTCAATACTTCTACATTCACCACAATATATCACACACACACTATCAAACTATAACGACCTTACGTTTACTAACACTCACTTTTAATAATCTTTCAGATACAACAACATATACCTTCTTTATTCCCTAATTACTGTGTTTATTTCCACCCAAAGAATCTTCAATGTATTTTACTGTATTAACATACTGTACTTCCATATATTTTTCCAGATATATATGAAAGGCTTAAATCCCTTTAACTTTTACATTCGCTTTTGTCCAATCACGTAGAACACACCCACTTTCCCACGGCTTTTGACACGTCTTCCACAGCCACTGAAGCACCTTCTTCATACTATCCCATTCAATATCCCTTTCACTTTCGTTCTATACAAACCAATAATTTGGTTCTGTGATCCACATCACTATAATGATTAATTTGGTTAAACATACCATAATTATTATTTCCTCACCTGAGTTCAATGTGAAATCTGTCATAATTCAACCTCCAAAAGATGTCTTTATCTGGATGACTGTGGATCGTTTTGGATGCCTGAGAGAGGATATTTTGATCGGCGTTCGAACGACGTTCTTTGATTTCTTCCTGAAGGAGTTTCAGGTCTAATGAATCGGCATCAAATCTCAAAAAAGAAAATTTCTAAAGTTGTATCAAACTAAAAAGGATACCGATACATACAAAGCTTCAAAATGGGTTGTCAAAACGTTTCTACAAAAGAACGGAAGATTGGACCACACGGATAGTCCAGAAAAAGTCAAATAAACTAATAAAAGGCGAGCAATAGTAGAATGAAATAAACATTCATTTTATAAAAGGGTTACAAACAAAAGCTCATACTGATTTTTACTAACCAATCAACCAAATGCCAGTGCTTCGTTAATATTCAATAATCCATATTACAAATATTAAATTATGATACTGCAGCTGTCACCAGATATAAAACCTAGTCTTACTGAACAATTTCGAACTTGAACTTAATATAACATTCATATTCTTTGACGTGATATATTTATATTAAAAAGTTCAAAGCTCCAACTACAATACTACTACTAAGCATACATTTGGTCTGTAGTGATTGTCGTTTGAGTAACGAAAGGCACTCCACCAAATCTTTACGGCTACATCGTAGCTACGTAGCAACACCATTTCCCATTAGATCAGCGTGGTTAAGTGACGTTTTGTCTGTTCAGTAGTTGGTTGGGGGATCGTACTTTGCATTCAGACAATGTAGCGACCCGTTAAATGATTCGTATCTGACGTTAAGGCGTAGGTCCTCTTCGTCACACGACTTCGGCTCCTCCAAAGATGGTAGGAAAACCTTAAAATAAGAACCCTGCTCAAAAAATCTAAAGATTATGGGACGTTGTTTATGCGTTCTACCTGAACAACTGTTCTTCTTTTATTGTCAAAACTGGTACTGGCTGATTTGTATCTTGTGGATTCGGACACTTCTGAATGAATTCATTTTTCACAAGTCTCTCAAAGGCATTTCGAACTGTGATGTGTCTGTCTTCAATTTCAGTCTTTACACCTTGAGATCCTTTCAGGAAGAAGAGGAAGTCTTTGTATAGAAAGGGAAATGGCAATAAAATGGGAAACTAAAGCTAGTAGGATTCGAACCCGCGAGAGTCACATGTCAGAATCAGCGCTCCTACCGCGTCATGTGTTCGAGTTCCACTAGCTTCTAGTTTCCCACTTTAATGCACTTTCCCTTTACACTTTATTTAAGTACGATTACTGCACTTAAAAATGCGCATTCCAATGTATTTAAGCAAGCTTCAGCTAACAATTATTTCAATATACAAAAATACTGTATATATACATAATCTAAGAACTCATTAGCTATTCTCAGTGGGGTAGGCATGGCGCTTAAGCTCGGAGTGAATAACTCGAATCAATAACAAATACAAAGATATGTTAAGTAATCCACTACATGCAATACAGAATCCCACAGCAATAAAATTAACACACAAAAAAAGGGACATTGTTCGTCAGGTGAGGTCCAATCCGCGTGCGAGGCTTACTGACATCGCCAATGCTGTAAATTATCACTACAGTCAAAGCTCAACAGCATCCCTACGAACATGATTACAACAGACGCGTGACTCATTAAAAATTTTTGCTCACAAGAGCAAATGTAAATTACCATTTCGAATGGGCAAATATCATATAATGATCCACGAGTCTACCGATTCTTTGAAGTCAGTTTTCCACCCCTAAGACAAATTTCTGTTTCTTTAGTTTATGGCAAATGGACGTAGTTTCGGAAAAAGGTTCGCCTAGGAACAAAACATTTTAAAAGCATAAAAAATTAGGTACTAATTGGTAATATTGTTTTTGTTTAGATATTTTATTCTTTTTGGTGAGAGTATTAAAATTCCCAAAACAAAACCCAATCATTAAAATGACTACTAATCAATAATAATTTGAGTTTTGCTTTTGAAATTTTATTATTGTCAACAAATGAATAAAATAGGCCTATCCAAAGGAAAACAATATTAACCCTTTCGCTCACGAATTATGACAGGGTAAAAAAGAAATTTGCCTTTACGTGTGGTTATATAAGAATCAGTATAGTTTATTTTTCAGCTACACAATTGTCTACCCAGTGAGTGAAAGGGTTAACAATTGGTAACTTTGTTTTATGCTTTCTAGAAATTTTATTTCTATGCAAACTTTTTTCCAAGTGTAGATGTAGAGAAAGTGTCAAATCAAGCCTATAAAAATTCTTCTTTACACCCAGATTACAGGGCGAAAGTTTCAGTGTTATTGTATTGCAGCAATGTATGATCCTAGAAAAATGAACCTGGTATTCGTCGAGGCATGTTTGAATTTAGGAAATATGTATCCATCCTTGAAAACCATCTTCTGCTGTTGTTCCATCAAGAAAAACATGCGTGTGTTGCAAGATGACTATGCAACTTGTCACACTTTACAATACAATACTAAGTGAGAGAGAAAAAAGGGGCAAAAGATCTTACTTAGGTTCTAAGAAGCCCAGCTATGAATCCTATTGAGTATGTTTGCAGAAAACAAAGCCTCCTCTCACATTTGTATCAAATCTAAAGGAAATACTAACTGGGCTTTGGGCATAATTTGGACCAAATCGTCATAGCAATGATGCCACATGTTCGAGCCCTTCATGAAGTACATGAAAAGACAACAACATACTAACTGGGTGTGTTGTGTTGTGTTTACTTATTATATCTGCTAGCAGTGTCAGTACATTAAAACTGTTTTTATGTAGTCATTTTATTCCTGTAGGGGTTCTGCACAAAAGTACTTGATATACTGACATTAAGTCTCCAGAATAATAAAACTAATACATACTTATTAAGCAAATGAATAGCCTACCATATTTTTTTATAAAACTATCAGAAATTAATTAAAGTATATATCTAGGAATGATTCCCTTCTTTGATGCTCAGACAATGATGAAATAAACAAAAATCTATCCTTTTACTGATGTTAAGCAAATACTTCCATTATGAGAAATTGAATTTGGGGAATAAAGCCAGAATAAGAAAAAGATTTATTAGAAGCACAAGCCTTACACCTATTCTAAGGTCTTCATCAGGTTTGAATAAAAAGGAAGAGGAGATGGTCACCTCATTGTTATTTATCATCATTCTTCTCTCAATTTATTTTTTTTTTTAATATTTTTCCAAATGAAATTCAGAATGAAATAAATGTAAAGTGAATCTTTGATCTTCCTTAATCCCTTTTCCCTCACAACTGATGAAGACCTTATAATAGACCAAAAGCTTTTGCTTTTAATAAATCCTTTTCCTATTGTGGCTTTATTCCCTGTATCCTTCTATTGAGGTTAATCCTTTACCAATATGAATGTATGTGACATTTGTTGCCTTAATTTCTAAAGGAAATAATAAAGAAAGACAAACCTTCTTCTGCTGCATCTAAGAGTTTTAATGAGGAATAGATGATAATTTGTGAGGCAGTGGCCTGGCCTTCTTTAGAGAGAATATCAACCACCATTTCAGCATCTTCTCCATACTGTTCACGAACCAGAAAAACATATCTGCGAAATTACAAATTATAACTAAGCTCTACCCTACTTATATATATATTTTTTTAAATATTTTTTTTAGTTTCAAACTATGACCACTCATGGCCACCAAAAGAAAGGTGGCTAGCAGAGCAAACACAGGATGAAGACTATGGAACTGCGAATAGAAATGAACAATAGACCGGGGGGGGGGGGGGGGGGGGGAAGAATCATAGCGGAGTTACAGCTGGTAAGAAGTCGGGGATATATACTATATGTATATATATAATTTTTTTTTATTGATTACTAAGACAATAAATGTTCAAACTGTATGCCATTCAGGTGTTGACATATTAATTCAATCATGTAAGCTACACTGAATGTTATATAGGACACAAAGTTGATTGTTTACCAGACAGCATCAGTAAGAATACCCTATGTAAATTCAATATATCTTATATAATCAGATTAACATGTGTCAACACCTGAATGGTATGCATTTGAACATTTATTGTCTTCCTAACAAATAAAAATAATCTCCTATGATAAAAGATTTTTGTTACACCCTGTATATTATATACACAAGTGCTGATATCCCAGCAGTCTTCTAACCAAGAAATATTTGGAATCTTGTCTCTGTCATTTATTTACATAAATATCAATGGACTGCAAGATAATTTTCATAGTATTCTTTGGTTAGATAAGTACTGTGCTATTTTATGACTTTAAAATAAAACAATATTTACTCTACCTTGGAAAACGAAGGAGAAGCAGAACTCTGTCATTCAAAAGTGTGTACCCTGGAATGCCAGGCCGAGCTTCATCCCATATTACCAAATTATGCTTTATTAAAACACACACAGCTTCTTGAACCTAAATATTTAAAAGGATGGAAAAATAAAGGTTAGGGTATATTAATAATAGAGTTCTATTTATATTTTTCTAACTGGCCTAGGCCTAGTCTCTATAGATAACCCCCAAGTTATAGACAAAAATAATTAGGCTATACACTTCAACCTACTAGGCTAAGTAAAAATAAATGAATAATGAACCCCATTTTAAAGGTAACCCAAACATAAAGGTTATAATAAATTGCCCAGGGAAGTCTCAGTCTACTTGATTGATAAACTCACTCAGCCTTGAACAAGTTATTTGAATCAGTCAACACGAGTTAATACTATTATATAAATAGGAAACTACTACTTTCATTTAATTCATTAAAATTTTCCAATAAAACTCTAAATGATTAAATTTTGATGCTCTCGGGTTTTGTTTGAAAATATTTGGCATTACAATGCTTTATAGCCTTGTAATGAAATGTGAAAGTGTGATACACATTAAATTAAATAGGGTAACTTTCATATTTCCAGTGTACATTAGCCCTATTCCTAGACTACTCTGAAAACCTCATATCACAGTATTACTAACAGTAACACCTAGATCATTTTTATCTTGACTAACATCTTGTAAGATTTGTCAAATAACCAACCAAATGCTGTCAATAAAGTACAAAATTTGCTTGCAAATGGCAGTTCTATGCTATATGCAATATGTACATATAGGAAAGCATTACTTGTCCCATTTATATAAACCTAAATTTTGTGATAGCTAATGTATATTGTGTATATACATGTAAAAATACAGAAGAACAATAAATTGTATCATATCTTCTGATCAGTTTCCTTGCATTTCACAGCTAAATTTCCATTATTTCTTCAAACATGAAAGACTTTGCATGTTTGATCATTGGATTCAATTTGCCAATTACTAACCCAAGCAACTAATCTATCAAGATCTTTTTGCAGTTTGTAATAACTATCAGAGCTTGTGGTTAGGGCTGTCACTTTTATATCATCCACAAAGCAGATATTTTACTACCTACTCCCCTCCTTAAATCATTTAGATATACAAGGAAGAGGAATGAGCCAATAACCTTTATGGCACCCCACTTTTCACTTTCTGATTCATGACCACTTAAAATTATTCCTGCTATCTGTCTAGTAGCCATTCTTCTATCTAGGTGGAAAGGGAAAAGGCAATAAAGTGGGAAAAGTAGCAACTAGTGGAACTCAAACCTGCATCACACTGTAAACAGAGTTTGTGTAAGCCTAAACCTAGTCAATATTTACTGTAACATTTGGCCAAATATTAAGAATTAAAAGAGAGAGTTCAGTATCTCTGAATGAAAAATGTAGTGAAATGAATTCTCTTTCTAATATATGACATTTGCCTATTTTCAGTATTCAGGAGTGAGAAATGGTAAGGAAGAGAGGAAGAGTTACAACTAGAAAAAAATATATATACATATATATGGGATTGAACTTAGAATAGTCCCCTGAGGTTCTTTCATATGTATGTATAAATATATATATATATATATATATATATATATATATATATATATTATATACAGGGTGTCCCGTAAGTCTGGACACATAGGGAAAAATAATAAAATTACAAAATAGTCCAAAAATTTATTACATAATCTGTTCAAAGTGTCCGCCGTTGTGTCGCACACATAGTTGAAGACGCAATCTCCACTGCGACAGCACTTTCTGAATCACAGTCGCAGAAATTTCTTGACACGCCTCCACAATGCGTGCTTTAAGGTGGAAAATGTTCTGAAGTTTGACCTCGTACACTTTGGCTTTCAAGTGGCCCCACAAATAAAAATCATAATAAAAAATAATAATAATAAAATAATAATAATAACATAATAAAAAAATATTATAAATCCCTATGGGTCCAGACTCACGGGACACCCTGTGTATATGTATATGATATATTATATATTATATATATATATAATATATATATATATTAGTGATGTAGGTCGCATCCGCACATTTTCTTGCATCCGCGTCCGTGTCCGCATCCGCACTTTGGACTGCGGATGTCGTGTGGATGTGGACCGTTGAGATAAAACGTCATTAATAAGCGGAAATTATCAAATTCTACTACATTAATAGAACTAGTTCATTGTGCGCAAAAGTGATGCAAGCGACAAGACGAGAGGCTGTTCTTGTATGAAGTTACTCTCTTGCAACCTACTTACATCCACATTACAAAGCTAAGTTATTTTCACCTAGTACATTAGAACGAGTTAAATCATCACTTGGCAAAGCAGTTGAAGAGCTTCAATCTCTTGAATCTGTCGCTTCGCCACCCACCAAAAGAATAAAAGTTTCAGTGACAGAACCAACACCTTCAACAAGCAAATCTATCACAGAATCTGTCTCTCAGTTTCTTGAGTCGAGCAGCAATGATGAGACCTACGCGATGTCAAAAGATGTAGTAAAAATGATCGAGAGCTATCACCAAGAAAAACGCCTGGCTGCATGTGACAATCCTATTAGTTGGTGGAAAAATACGCAGAATATCTATCCATACTTGAGTAAACTTGCAAGGAAACATTTAGCCTGTCCTCCAACAAACGTACCAAGCGAGAGATTATTTAGCAGTGCTGGATTAATATATGATGAAAAGAGAAACAGACTGGCAGCAGAAAAGGCAGAAAAGTTAATGTTCCTTAAGCATAACCTTCCTATAATTAAGTTTGAACATTAAACAATGAACATCTTAGTTTACTTTATTTTAATTACTCATTTATAAATATGCCTAATAAAACTTTAAACTTAATATAAATAGTTATCAAGCTAATTAAAGATCTCTTTCTATAAGGGTGGAGGTTGGGGAAAGAGGTCGGTGGGGTGCATTTGAGTTGGGTTCACGTCCCGCATCCTGGTAACACAATTATGGTTTCTAATTGTGGCTGAAACTCAACAAAATATAACTAATTTATTTGCAGATGAATCACTAATTGATTTCTATATTAGTTAGATGCTTGATATTATTTTATATGTCAGAGAAAAGTACAGCAATTATTGTACAATTAATCAATTATACTACATTATAGCTACAGCTCTCTCTATATAATAACTTATTATATACGTTAAACACAACAAATCTCGAATACAGTATATCCTAAAAAATAACGAAAATGTAGACATCCGCATCCGCGGATGTTGAAATCAAACATCCTCATCCGCATCCGCATCCGCGGATGTGAAAAAAATGACATCCGCTACATCACTAATATATATATATATATATATATATATATTATATAGTTGCTACTTTGAGAGGAGGGCCAACAAGCTTGATCTTTGTGAAATGAGGAATCATTACACAGAACATCTGCATGGTTGAAGGGTGTATATATAATGGTGAATTACTTCAAGAAGAATCACTGAGCTCATTCCATATTTTCTTGGTTATTTTTAATTTTGTTTATGTCACAACTGCTTGTTTGTTTGTCATCATGTATCATTTAAATTATTTTGGCAGTTCAGTGTATCAGTTGAACAGTACTAAATCGGATTATGAATCATACAGTGGGCCTACAAAACTAATTTTTTAATTATAGGGTAAGCTGGGGTCAAATAGGTCTATTTTAGTTTTGCCTGCATAACTCCATTAATTATTGATATTTTTAAAATATGTTTGCTGCTATGAATAGGCCTACTCAGAGCCTATATTTGGTGTAAATATGTCTTTTACATGGGTTATGTACAAATTCCCTTTTTTTTTTCCAATTTTCTGAAAAAATTATAAAATGGCAAAATTTTTTATATAAAACTTGGTCTGAACAAAAAAAAATGAGAACAGCTACAAACTTCTTGCACATATAAATAGAACATACACCAAGGTATAAGTAGGCACTATGATTTAATCCTGTTAATTCCTTCCTATTCAAAAATGGCATTTTCTAAGATGGGGTCAAACCTCCAAATTTTGGATTCAATTTTTCCCCCCCCCTTCATTTTTGTTTCTGATTTATATGAAGCCAATGTATGACTCATTTTGGGTCAAATTTCATAAATTTCCAGGGTGTGGCATGAAAAAATTAAGTATGACATTGTAGTATGGTGGCAAAAATGTAGAGTACAGCCAGAGCCATGCAACACTGCAAGGCACTGGCACAGTGCCAAGGGGGGTGGAGGGGCATATGCAGGAAAGTGGGTGGAGGGGCATATGCAGTAAGAAGAGTGGAGTCAATAGACCCATTTGACTCCACCCATGGGGTCAAATGGGTCTAGCAATTTTTTTTGTCATTATTGTTTTTTTAGTATTTATTTTAAGACTAGAAACTCAAAGTTTGGTTTGTTTTATAGCTAAAGGTCTTAATATAAAAATGATTTATTAAAATTTCTTCTAGGTTTTTAAAAAAAATTTGTACACATTAAAATACAAAACATGAGAACTATTTGACCCCGGGGTAGCCTACAGCACAACATTTACTTTTGAACTGTTAGTGTTTTTGAACAATTAAGTATATATTTTGCTGTAAACTGAAGTTGTAATTCTGTTTTGACTTAAAGTTAACAGTGTAAAGTATTACCCATTTCTGTTTATAAAGTGTGGATTGTGGAACCTTGTTAAATGCTTTCTAACATCCAACTAAATAGCATCTACATCATGTCCATCATCTACCTGGTGAAATAAGATTAAAACAAAAACAATGTCAATATGACATCAATGTCCCTGCCTATATTTGTGACCTTGACCTTTTATACAAGAACCTGATTCTTGCTCATAACATATGTGTACAAAGTTTCATCAATTCATGTTGATTGGTCCAAACATTATAGCATGGACCTCAATTTGTGATCTTGACCTTTGGTGCAAAGACCTGATTCTTGCTAATGACATTATTTTGTGATGATCCACATCTATGTAGTTTAATTTCTGTTGAATGATTCAAAAGTGGCACAGACTGGTTTGACCTTTGATGCTGACATCATTTTGGCAGTGAGTGAGTGAGTGCAGCAATTTTTCATGTACTATTAAATATTTTGTTTTTAAGCAAACTTTTTCCCTAACAGTACATTATAGATAGACTGTTCATTGTACACATGGCATTCCATTTTAATTTTACCATATATGATTTTAACTTCAAATCTGAAGACATGTTAGTAGTGTTACAGATATGCACAATCTTTAACCTCATGGGAACCCAATTCACAACTCAAAAATTAATGAACTGTTTTGAGTTTCAAGTGTTTACAGTGGCTGGTTGGTCAAAAGTCATTATTTATTTATTTATTTATTTATTTATAAATAAATAAATACATCTAAGTAGATACACCATTTTAAAGTGTTAAGAAATGCACAAATGGAAAGCTGAACTAATTTCGTAATGCAGACTAGTTTAATATTATTCAGTATTCATACACCATCACCTAATAAATTTAAATGTGAAGATCACATGATAAAATTTCAAAATCTCTAATGGCAAATCTGTGAAGAGAAGCAGTTTATAAAACTGTTTTTATACATATTTTTATTTGAAAACAATTATTGGCCTAGCCTGATTTTAAGATACTGAGAAAAACCACCAAATTTAAAGCAAATCCTGAACAAAAACTCCTGTAATCATTTAGGCCTAAAACACCTTACATTTTTAAGCAAACTTTCATTGAAGCCTAAATGGCTTATAAACACCCGAGCCAAAAGTATTTCCACTGACTATTGAAAATGAAAATGAAAATGTTTATTGGCAGACTATAGTCCATATGACAAATATTATTAATACAATGACAGTTCATATACTAAGGATAGAAATACTGTATATACAATTGATTAGAAATAATACTGTAATGTCGAAGTTAAGTGGAGCTACAGACAGACATTTTCGTACCAAGAAGTCCATAGCTTAGAGGATAAATGGCAGGACTCATGGATAGCTTGGATGATCGGGTTGGTTGATTCTTTAATTCTTTGCATTAGACTGTATTGAGCACATCTTGTTACCTCCGGGAAGCTCGGGACATTGCGGGTAGCAAACATTTGCGAAGCTGAGCATCTCAGGTGTAATTTATGTAAGAGTCTAAAAGACCTGTTGTACAGCAAATTTAGGGTTCTGCCAGAACCTTTTTTATAATTCACCCAGAGTTGTTGTCCGTATATATTACTGCAGAAAGTACGAAAGAGTGTCTTTAGCTTCACTTGTACAGAATCAAAAGTTCCTTATGGTCATATTCGCTTTAGCACACAGGCTTCAAGATTGTTTTCTTATATCCGAGTCATCACTCAAGGAGCTGGTAATAGTTTGACCCAAATACTTAAACTCTTTACTTCCTCAATTACCTCACCATTCATTTTAAACCTTATATCAGCTGGCTGATTACAGCTTTTAGGATGAAATTGCATAACCTTAGTTTTTGTAACATTAAAAAGAATATGTTTCTGCGAATACTCTTCGCAGACTTTTAGTAGCCAATCCAGACCTTTAACAGACGGACTTATTAACACCATATCATCGGCATAAACTAAGTTATTTATCATTGTATTATCTATACAACATCCCACTGTTGCCTCGTTAAGTGAAGCAATTAATCCATCAATATACACATTAAACAGCATAGGGGAGAGCAAGGACGATTTATAAGGTTTTATTTTGCCAAGTGAGCAAAATATTATCATCAGCTTGATTTTGTACCACTTTACCATATATATATATATATATATATATATATATATATATATATATATATATATATATATATATATATTTATTTATTATAATAATAGGGTCAATTTGAGGTTTTCTTTATTAGAAAGCTCCTACAAACTACAAGGATACTTAATGCACTAAAACATTTGGCTAGTTAGCCTAAGCCTAGTACAATAACTAATTAAATAGGTTAGACCATATAGGTATATAAAACCAAAATACAATGCGGTACATACTTTATTTTTTGAAGTTGAGCTGTTGAAATTATATAGCTCAGTGAATTAATTCCTTTTTTCATGAGAACTTCTCCAATATTTGCTGCAATTTTCCCAAAATATTCACTTAATATTTTGCAACATAATTTTTCTTGGATGAGAGACATAACTGAGCTATGAAGGCCTATGGTAATAGGATAGTGTGCTGTGAAATGTCTATTTGGGTTATAACTTAATGTAATCTACAAAAAATATAATAATTAATGGTTTGAAGAATTTGTCTAAAAAAAATTAAAATAAATTAGATACATAGTACCATTATTTATAAATCTAATTTACAACTCTCAGTGGCAGTAATTTAAGGATAAGAACTGGGAATAAACCATGAGAATTTAAGAATGATAGTTAAGGATGTAAAAAGGAGCCTACAACTCTCATATTCTATTCTCATGCAATGACTGGTAATATGAAAGATGCTAATGGCAATATGTTAGTTCAAGAACACCAAATACACAAAAGATTTAAAAAGTATTTTAGTGAGCTAATAGAAGAGGTAAATGAACAGAAATGTAGTGTGTAAATGTTGTTGGTTTTGTTAGATTATGTAGAAATAGTATAGCAGGTAGGTTGGGTACCAGTATTAGATACCACAAAATTTGATACCAGTACCACTTTCAATTACTTGATAATACCACTTTGAAAGGTGGTATTTACTGGCAGCAAATTCTCCAATAGAACCAAGCAAGCTTTCTTAGAATTTGTTAATTTTAAGATCCTTTTTCTTTTTCTTATTAAAAATGCAGCTGGTTATTGATTATATTTATTTATTTTTAAATCAGTCTCAACTGAAGATTTTGGAATTGGAAAGTGGAAATAGAAATACTCATACAGCAACCTCTGCAAACTGCAACAACTTTGCTAAGCACGAACCTTGAGGATGGATAATTTATTATTTATTACCTTAACTGCTCTTGCTGTAGGAACAGTATTCTCTCCCCTCTTTTTCTCTATTTACCAACTTTTTTTTTTATAAGCAAATTTGCTTATGAAGAAAAAATTAATTACCTTAATTAATTAGGTAGTAAAAAGGAGGTGGGAAAGAAACTAGAAAGAATTATATATAAAGAATAATATTCAAGATCATATAGAAAATTTTAATCTTATTTCAAGTCCCCAACATGGATTTTGATCAGGAAGGTTTTGCTTGTCTAATCTCTCAAACTTTTTAGAGTTTGTAACTGAACATGTAGATAATGAAAATGATGTAGATGTTATTTATTTGTACGATATTTTAGTAAGGCATTTGACAAGGTTTCACGGAAGAGATTTTCATATACATAAATTAAAAGCTCATGGGATATCAGGGTCAGTTATTAACTGGGTAGAAAAATGGTTAGAAGAGAGAGAACAGAGAGTAATTTTAAATGGTTATGAATCTGGGTAGCAAAAAGTGAAAAGTGGGGTGCCACAGGGATCAGTGTTGGGTCCATTACTCTTTATATCTAAATGATTTAGAGAATGGAGTAGGTAGCAAAGTTTCTAAGTTTAGAGATGATACAAAAGTACAGGGTGGCAACAAAGTCCCTTTGCATGAAATACAAGAACAATATACAGATATGTTGTAATTTCACTGAAAAGGGACTTTGTGGCACTCTGTAGTTGCCCCAGTAACAAATATAGAAAATTCTTCTAAACTATAAAAAGATATTGATAGATTGGTTGCCTGGGCTAGTAAATGGCAGATGGAAACCAATGTTCAAAAATGTAGTCATCCATTTTGGTAGAAATAATGAAAACTTTAGTTATCAGATGCAGGGAAACTAGTTGGAGGATGTTAGACAGGAAAAAGATCTTCTCATTATAGGGTAAATCCAGGATAGAGAGACAGGAAGAAGTGCTCATATAACACTAATACATCTTCAATATACACAAAACTTGGTCTGAGGGTGTTTTTTAGTGAAAAAAAAAAAACAAATTCCCAAATTTTTTTGAAAATTGGTCAAATAGGTCAAAATTTAGGGTCAGGTGAAATTTTGGCCAAATCATGACCTAAGAATTTTTTAAATCCCTACCATATATCTCAGCATTTGATTGTCGTAGCTTAATAAACTTTATATGGATGGAAGCGGAATGAGCTCTAGTTTCCAAAAATGGTACTTTCATTTGAATAATTTAATAAAAAACACTTAATTTTGAAAAAACAAAAAAAATTCAGGATTTGACCTTGAAGGGATCAATTTTTTTAAAAGTTTTATTGAAGAAAAAATGTTGCCTGAGCAAAGATCTACCATAATCAGCAATAAAAAGTTAGCTTACAGGCCATTATATAGCTTAAAACTTAATTTTATTAATGCTGGCTTTCTTCATTTTTTATTTTTTATTTTTCTATTTTCAGATTTTAATACTGTAACTATATATTGAAAGATACAGGTGTACCTAAATATCTACCTAATAACTTTAAAAAATGCCAAAAAATAAGAAATTATATTGTTGTGATCCTTTAAAAAAACAAAAAAAAGAATTTTCAATAATATTAAAAAAGTTATGGAACTTATGGCTTCTGTAAGTTATGGAGTTCTTCAAAAGGATCAGCTATTGTGTAGCAATTGCTACACCTTAATAAGAAGTCAACCTGGAATACTGGAATCTGTACCAGCACCAGCAGAAGAGGCTGTACCGCTACAAGAACTGTGTCCTTTACCAGCAAATGAAGAATCCTTTGAGCGCAGTAGTAGCTCATCTACAAATATTTCTATGGCTCCACCTGTTGAGGAAATTTTTTTGGAAGATCCACAACATAATAAGGATATACCTAACTAGTGATAAAATATTACCATATTTAGATGAGAGCCCCATAAAAACAGGTAAATATCTTTAAATAACCATATATTTATTTTTTTATATAATTAATGAAATCTTTCAATAAACATATATTTAATTTTTATCTAATAAATAAACCGTCTCAGTTAGACAACATACATACAATACATACAAATATTAATTATTAAATTATATATGTATATCTCAATTGTAATTTTATGTAATTCTTTACAGCTGGATTAATGTCACAGCAAAAACAAAAAAAAGCCACTTCAAAATTTCAGGCAACATCAGGAAAAGTTAGTAGTAGTATAGAATCTGCCTACGGGACTTTTATCCAGGAAGATGCTGTTGCTGGCCCATCCAAAAAGGGTCATTGGGATGATGATTTAAAAAGGCAAAAAGTTTATTATACATTAAAAACATGTAGCTATTGTTATTTATATGTACAATACATATTGAAACAATAGATTTTTTTGAGAATAAAATAAAATTTAATACAGTGGACCCCCGATTTGAGTACATAATCCGTTCCAGCATGGCGTACTCAATTCGAAATGTACTCAAATCGAACTTAATAACCTATGGGAATTAATTAATGTGTTCCAAAACCCAAAAATTTCACCCCACCCCTACTTTTTCTATAGAAATTGGCCTATGAAATTTAGTAATTGTATTAAAAATAGACAGAATAGAATACAAAATACATACCGTACAATATAGACAAAACAGAATAATCCTGTAGGAGTCTTGCTTGTGCTGGAAGTTCCAGATGAGGAATGGAGGGGAGGAATTATTGGAGGGAGAGTCTCCTTCCATGATGATGTCTGGTAACTCATCAGGGCTAGGCATTCTTAGGCCCACAGCCAATGACATGGAAGAGGTAGAGGGTTGGGGACTTGAGGGCTTGAAATAAGCATCAATTTTCTGTTGCTTCTGCCTGTTTGCTATGAATGACTTAAAGTAGCTCATGACCTTGTCCTCAAACAAGCCGGCTGGCGTACTCAAATCGAGTTTTCTACTCAAGTCGAGTCAATAGGAGCCTATGGATGAGCGTACTCAAATCGGGGGTCCACTGTACTTAATTTACTAACTTAACTTAGATTTTTACTCATTTCTTTTTTTTTTTTAATAATTTTAGGTATGAAAATATCACGCAAGAGCTTAAAGACAAATTTATTTCTACAACTGATCGCAAGATTAAATTACAAATTATATCTTTATATCCATTTTCAATTGAAAAAACAGCAGAATTCTTTGAAACTTCTACGTATATGGTGAGAAAAAGTCGGAGTTTGCAAAAATATGGTATATTACCGCATGTTCCGAATATGTCGAAAGGAAAGGTCATAACCAGTGAAGTGAAGAGGATTGTAAGAGAATTTTACGAGTGTGATGATTATAGCCGAATGTGTCTGGGAATGAAGGATTATAAATTTACTATTAATGAAAATGGAGAAAAAGTGAAGATGCAAAAGAGATTGATGCTATGTAATTTATGTGAATTATTCAGAGAATATATAAAAAATGAAGCTAATCCAAAAATTGGATTTAGCTCTTTTGCAAACTTAAGACCTTCTTGGTGTGTACTTGCAGGTCAGAGCGGTACACACACCATGTGTATATGTACATATCATCAAAACCCAAAGCTGCAGATAGCAGAGCGTAGAGAGTAGATATGTATTTAAATTACAATTAATTACAATTAATGAATCACAATTAACAAAACCTCTGGAAAACCAAAAACACTTAGTGAGATTTGGCAGAAAGGATAGAAATCAAGTGGGAGACAAGTACTGGAAATGACTTGCACAGAATGTTAACCCCTGTCCCAGCCTAGCTACCCTCCAAACTTGACCGCCCACTTATGACCTGAGTTTCAATTTCTTTATACACTTAGACACTTTATACACTGGCTAGTTACTAGGGTTAGGGTCATCAGCCTGATTCCAGGGCAGATCCCAGTTGCCAACAGTGGTTGACACAACCTCAATGGACTGCGTAGCTCATACTGGATTGGATCCACAATCTAAGCCTGATGAATCTGGACCACGTGAGTTGAATCCCAACTGGTTGCCTAGACAACACAAGATTATTAGTTACGTGCACCAGGCACCATTAATCACAATAATAACATAACATAACAGGCAATTAATCAACAAACACTAACTGGAATCATAACTTCATAATTGATCACTGGAAAACATAATTTACTCATGAAATCAAAGCACATAAATAATAAATAACCAACATAAAAAATAATAACTACAAACATTGACAATTATGGCAAACCTATCACACATGAGTTAATCAACCTATAATCAGTGCCAAACAAGCATGGGCAAAAACCTAACTCTGGAATAATGTGACTGGTGACCTACGATAATTGGTTCTCTAGCTAGTTACATGACAGGATCACAGATGACTGGATTTGGCTAAAGAAAACTCCAGGGCTCCCACATGCACTGCAAACCAGGCAATAAGTAAAGGTCTGATGTCTGATTCTAACCTGGCTGGATTTATTACACCTATCTATACTCAGTCACAGTTTCAACAACCTATATATGTGTCTACTTTTAATAATAATAATAATTAATACTAATAATGATGGTGAAATACAAATGACAACACCACAATAACTAAGAATAAGGATTATGAACAAGTCTTTATTCCTATTGTACACTGGCCAGGATTACAAGCTAGAGCACTTAACATCATACCTTTAAAGGCTTTCCAAACTCTCTTGGCTTCCAACAGGACACGTCTGTATTAATCTCAGCCTGTCTATTGGGCAATCTATTCAGGTTTCATAACCTTTTAATAGGCTTCCAAGATGAAATAGTCTGGACATTACCATACAGTGTTTTTACCATTAACAGGCTTACTAACTAGACTCCTGTGGGGAGAGAAAAACTTGTGAGAACCAGATAGGACTTGAAAATTAGGGTCAGGTTTTTGTGAAACTCCACAACCCCAAAAGGGGATTTGAAAATCAGAGGGGGGTTGTGAGAAACTTCATAACCCCCACATTCTTTCCCCCAAGAAAAAACTTTCTCACAATTCTTTCTTCCTCCATGTTCTCTACCAAGATAATGCATCTCTTGACAATCTAAACATAGGAGTATATGGTACATTACAAAAGTTATTGCAGCAAAACAATGCTGACCCTCCCAGTTAGTTAACTTACTTACATTAACACTCAATAGTACCATACCACAAATTATGACAGACTTATTTAGTAACAATTGCTTCACTCAACTGGCCAATTATAACAAATAGGGAAAAACTATTTACATAACCAAGTCAACTTAACAAAATGCCCAAATCTCACTATTACATTAATCAATTTGGTACCACTAAACATCATACATTAATTCCAGAATATTGTAGCTACCACTAAACATTATAAATTACTTCCAAATATGCATATGGTAAATACTGGCATTTTCTTTTTTAGCCCCACTTTTGTTTCACTTAACCTACACATTGTTCACTGGTATATGGTAACCTCCTTGTTTCTGGCACAACCTACAGTTTCCACCCAGAGCACCTCCAACCCCCTTTTGGGTCACAACATTTACTGTGTTTTTCTTGCTTGATTCACTTCACTGTCTCTATTTCCCTTAACACTGGATCAAGAGACCAGGACCCATAAATTTGACTGTAGTGTTCTTCCCACACTATACCATGGGGGAATCTGGCAAATAACCCCTTTGTTCATCCACCACTCTGGCCAGGTGTATTCAATCACAAATCATCTGGGAATTCAAGTTGGGAGGGTTTTTTTTTTTTTTTTAAACCAGAGTATCAGTAGGAACAGTGAAAAAAAAAAAAAAAGGAAAACCAAATCAAGGCTAGAAGTGCCACCTTATTCCTGTCAAAGGAAACCAAATGAAAGAAAAGAATGAGCCAAATCCTCACTCTAACCCCCCCCCTTTTTTTTTTAAACCACTGGAATGTCAATTAGCAGTAAGCCAGTAGCATGCATTATTCCATATCTTTCCCTCAGAGGTTTATCCCTGCTGCTTACTCCCCTAGAACAATTAATTATTGACCCCTTCAGAACAAAAGGTTCACTAACTACCCCTCCCCATGTGGAAACTGAGGGCCATATCCATGTGCAATGTGAAAAGTACTACATAGCTAATATACCCAGTCCTACTTTGATGTACTATCACCCCACTCCTTAACTGTAATTCTCTCCAGTTCCGCTTAAACTGCCTCAAGGCAGGTTTGCTCTTTGGTAGGGGCTTTGACTGGGCCAATAGTCCATGCACCTGTCACAACAATCAATTCCATTTTTGCATTAGAATCACTGATTCTGAGTCAAGCAACTCTCGGTTCACTATCCACTTCTTGCCTTCCTCAAATACTGTATCCAACTCTGGCTTCTCTGCTTCTGTGTCTGGTACACACAGGTTAAGGTTAGGTTAGGTTAGATTATATATATTTAGTGTGTTTGGTTCATATATGACCTTCGTTTCTACAGAAAATGAACCAAAACATAGGAAAACTTTTGGTTCATTTGTGCAAGATATGAAGGTTATATTTAAACAGAACACACCAAAATACATTAGAAAAATGTATTTTGGATAATAATTTCAGTGTTGGTGAAACATTCAATAATTACCCATATCCTTGACTTCCCATATTATCAAGATATTTGAAAAAGTCTTGAAAAGCCACATTGTCAATTTTATAAAAAATGAACATCTCTTAAAAGACTTTCAACATGGCTTCAGATGAGAGAGATCCTGCCTTACTGAACTTATTGACCATTGCAACACAATACTTCAATATTTGGGAGAGAATCGCAATGTTGATATCATCTATCTAGACTTTGCGAAAGCTTTTGACAAGGTTGACCATGGAATATTATTCCATAAACTAAAAGGACTCAGAATTTGTGGAAAAATAGGAAAATGGATCCATGCCTTTCTCTCTGACAGAAAATAAATAACAATTGTAAATGGAGCAAGATCTACAGAAAAAGAAGTGATTAGTGATGCCACAAGGTATGTACATTACCGTACTGGGACCAATTCTATTCATTATAATGCTAAACAATATAAACTGTAACCTAGGAAGCTCTCTCTTGTCATTCGCGGATGATACCAGAATACTAAGACCAATTACAGAAAAAGAAGACTGTATAGAGCTACAAAGAGATCTACAAACTATATATGCATGGGCAGATGCAAACAATATAGCCTTCAATGAAGACAAATTTGGGATCTTTTCTGTTTCATGTACTGTTTCCGATTTTGTTGAAAATAAGATATTTAATGTAGATTTTTACGCTGATTTAAAAAATGTGTCTTTGGAGAAATAAGCAGTTCAAAAGTTATGTTAGGTTAGGTCAACTGAATTCCCAGTTAGGTCAATTGAATACCTGGTTACGTCAACTGTATGCCCTTGAGGATTGGTTAAGTTGTGATAGTTTCATTAAAACTAACAAAAATATCACGACTTAACCTAACCAATCATCAAGGTCGTACAGTTGACCTAACCAAGCATTCAGTTCTACAGATCTACAGAAGCTAAGGCTAACAAAGACCCTAAGATCCACTCTAAGGTTAGCCCGAGAGAAAGGAAAGAGAGTAGGGGGTTAAAAGAGGGGAATAAGGGGTTAAGTAAGTAGCAAAACCTATCATTTGTGGGTTAACATTCATTCAGAAAAAGAGAAAGAAAGACTCATCATCATCATTCACCAGCCACTGCTGACAAGTCGGAAAAATAGTTGAAGAGAATAGGAAAGGGGTGAAAGATGAAAAGAAGTAAAATAAGAATGCTTACAAACCATGCAAACTATAGACATGCAGTAAAGAGGTAGGAAGAGTATAACAAAAAGTGGGTTAGTTTATGCTATGAGCTACATCTACATTCGTGTTAGTCTAATTTTTTTTTTTTTATAATTTTATTGCTGGCATCACACGCTGGCATGTCACAAGCTGGCATTAATTGTCAACAGACTCATCCCGGACCACCACCCCCAGAGCTCCTATTGCTAATTGTTTTATTATTTTAAACGTTAATTATATTTTTAAAATGCCTATCTAAATGGTTCTTAAACATATTAATGCTGGTAGAGTTCACAATGGGTGTGGGAAGATTATTCCATTTATCAATTACTTTAAATGTAAAAAAGTTTTTAGTGATATTAGTAATGAAACATCTGCCACGCAACTTAAATCTGTTATTACAAGTATTGCTATTATTGAAAGTGAACAGTTTGTCAAAACTTACGTTACTGTATCAATTTTATTAACAATTTTGAAAACTTCAATTAGCTCCCCCCTTAATCTCCTAGTTTCGAGTGAATGCAAGTCTAACTCTTTAATCCTATCTTCGTAAGACTTGTTGCGCAATGATGGAATTAGTTTTGTGGCATGATGCTGAACCCTTTCCAACCTATCGATATCCTCACGCAAATATGGGCACCAGAACTAAATGGCATATCCTAAGTGAGGCCTGACTGGGGACTTGTAAAGGGGCAATATAATATTCTTTGATTTAAATTCAAAATTACGCGCTATGAAGCCTAACATCCTATTAGCTTTTGCACAAGAGTCCAGGCACTGGTTCCTAACTTTTAAATCCTTAGATACGTGTACACTGTACACCTAAATCTACTTCCTCATCAATGCTCACTAACTGTCTATTAGCCATTGTCAGGGCTGGCCCTAGCTTCTGAGGGGCCCTGTGCAAGATGGTTGGGGGCCCCCATTCTTTACACAACCCTCCCAGGGCCCCACATATGTTTCTGATTTTCTATGAGGACATTATCTTGATAAAAGCAAACACCCAATATTTTATTTATATATACAGGGCGTCCCAAAAAAATGTATACACACTTTAACAGCTGATAGCTCAATTGATGTTTCTTTCTTTCCAAGTTAAACCCATTAGAATTAATAATGGCAGTCAGACTAAGCTTTGAACAAAGGAAATTCATTCTAAAATGCTACTGGAAGTGTGAAAACGCAGTTGAAGTGCAAAGACAGTTTAGGAGGGAGTTTCAAACAGATCCACCAACGCGACTTACCATCACTCAAATTAGAGATAAGCTTGAAGCCGATGGAACTGTTCAGAACGTCCACAAGAAGCGTTCCGGAAGACCACGGACATCAACAAGCCCCACAAAGCAAGAAAGAGTACTGGAAACGTATCACCAAAGTCCAAGAAAATCTGTGCGGCAAGCGAGTCGTGAGGTAGGAATTTCAGAATCGTCTGTCCAACGCATTTTGAAGCGCTGTCAATGGAAAAGTTACATTCCAAGATTAGTCCATGCTATTAATGAAGATGATCCGGACCGAAGAGTGGAGTATTGCGAGTGGTACTTGGCACGATGTGGATGTGGATTGGACGAAGGGGTTTCGTAGAATACCCTCCGCGTTCACCAGACCTCACACCACTAGACTTTTTTTTATGGGGATACTTAAAAGACAAAGTCTACGCTATAAAACCTGCAACAGTCGCTGAATTGAGAGCAGCCATTGAACGAGAATGCACACAATACCAAACGAAATGTTTCGTGATGTTTGCGATTCCATTGCTTCGCGTTATCAGCAGTGCCTGGACCAGAACGGACGTCAGTTTGAAAACAGGCATTGACAAAACAAATAATGTCTGTAGATTCTATTACATTTTGAAAATGAAATGTATTTTAATAAACACTGCCTTTATAATTATTTAAAGTGTGTATACATTTTTTTGGGATGCCCTGTATATATATATATATATATATATATATATATATATATTATATACTACTGTGCAAAAGTCTTGGCCAGTTGCAATTTCATTAATTTTAAGGTCATAAAGGTTAATAAAAGTGTACAAATGAACATTATAATGAAGTATATTTAAGCTAATAGCACATAGCACCACATAGAAACAAAAACCATCACCAAAAATAAATGTGTTCCTAATATTTGGTATGTCCCCCTTTTGACTCAATAACAGCCTTGATCCTTTGCTGCAGAGACTCGAGAAAATCATTCAGAATGTTATTCCAAGCATCTTGCAAGACAGCCCATAGTTCATCCTGCGATTTTGGTTGCTTCTCTATCTTCTTTTGTTCTAGATAATCCCAAACAGCTTCAATGATGTTCAAATCTGGACTTTGTGGTGGCCATTCCATTAGTTGGAGCTCTCCAGCAGCCTCTTTTCTTTCCAAATATTTTTTGACATTATTAGCAGTATGTTTGGGGTCATTGTCATGTTAGAATATAAAGTTCCGGCCAATCAGACGTAATCTTGAGGGAACTGCATGGTGTATTAATATCTGTCTATACTTTTCAGCTGTCATGATTCCATCTATCTTCACCAAATCACCGACTCCATTTGCTGATATGCACCCCCAGACTTTTATAGACCCTCCTCCATGCTTAATTGTTGGTTGTAGACAGATGTCTTTGAGATCTTCATTGGTCCTTCTCCTCACATCCTGTCTTCTCTTTGTCCCACATATCTCAAATTTTGACTCATCACTCCAAAGTACTTTTTTCCACTGTTCCATGCTCCATTGATGATGTTCCCGTGCATATTTTAATCTTTTGGCTTTATTCCCTTTCCTAAGTAATGGTTTTCTTCTAGCTACTTGCCCATGAAGACCATTTTTAATCAGTACTCTTCTAATAGTGGAAGGATGCACTTGTGTTCCTGAAGTTTGAGCAAGTTCTAATGACAGCAGTGGCATAGCGTGGGGTGTGCAGGGTGTGCGGACCGCACAGGGCGGCCAATTTTGACCAAGACTGGCATTACGGTATGGTATGGTACGAAATACCATATTGTTTTCTATGTTTTAAATTGAATTATTAAATTTTTTTTTTATTGTCTATCATCACAGTTTCAATTTTCATCATTATTACATTGTTCCTCAATCAATAAAATGTAAATCCTTTATATACGTGTGTTTGCTGTAGTGGAAGGTATGTTACGTTTAAGGAAGGGGGCGGCCAAAACCCACGAGTCGCCACTGGATGACAGCTCGGCACTTGATGCTCGTCTATTTCTCAGGGATGTAAGTTTCAAGTGTCTGACATCAGATTCCGAAAGTTTTCGAGGTCTTCCACTGCGTTTTCTGTCCAATACGATCCCTGTTTCTTCTTTTTTCATGATGATTTCTCGTATTGCATGTCTTGAAACGCCGGTTTTTCTTGAAATTTCTGACTGGGAATTTCCTTGTTCATATAAGAATATGATTTTGTGCCTGATCTCAATAGAAACCTTTGTCATTTTGGTACGGTCCTTACGTAAAACTTCAGAAAATACCTGAAACAATATAATATCCATTAATAAATTTAGAACCACTTAAAAGAGTAGAATTATCATGTAATAACATCACAAAGGACATTAATTAACCATGAAACCATGTTGCTTTAAATAATATTGTGTACTACCACTAAAATGTATACAAATTGTAACTTAAATGCCCCACTTGTTGATTATAACACAGTATGGTCTATGGTGCTAAAAAATGAAACCTCAATTTAAATTAAATATTGCCTTTAAATTGGAATGTGCCTCTACATATTAGATTGATTTGATGTATACAGCCTCAAAACATCAAGTATATTCATTTACATTACTCTAAGATTTAGATGTACGTGATTAATCAGAAAAATATATACCTGCCCAAGACTTTTGCACAGTAGTGTATATATCCCCGCAAGGGGGTTCTAAGCTTGTGCTCTTGAGTGCTCGTCTAGATGTGCTTATTCCTGGAGGTTTCACGTGCGCCCTCCCGGCCCTAGCACCCACGGATGATGGGGCTTGACCCTGCAGTCCTTGGTCTTTTTCCACTTCGACTGTCCCCTCCACCCTTTCTTTTTCCTCTCTTTCCTCTCAGTACAGTATAAATTTGAAATGATTTTAATGTGGAGAAAATAATAAGCAACGGCGGAAAATAAAACTGACAATTGTAAATATAGTTTGATAAAATTATAAATAAGAGACCAAGAAGAAATAAAGGAAAATTGTTGAAGCCAACTGCAACCATGAATAGAAAAATTAACAAAAAACATCAATGTTTGTCAAACCATAAATACCAGTACTCTGAAGTACTTATAGCCTTATAATCTGTACCTCCTTGATTTTCTTGAGGCAAAATCTTCAATAACACTATCATAAGACAGCTGCCTGCTAATCTCTTGATTAATGATGATGTCTCTATGGCAGTACTACATGAGGCGCCACTGAGGTGATGGATGGTCAGATTTATTTGTTAGGTACCGCTATATATATCGATATTATGATCAATAAAATGATGTAATAGAGAGTTGATATATTAGATATAATTGATATATGCTGTATAATAACCAAAAAAATAAACTGATACCCAAACAGAAAAACTGATAATAATATTGTATACGCCACGCACATGCCACCATGACTCCAGATTTGAAAAAATTTACTGGAGCACAGCTCTGAATTTACTTTTTTCCCCCTTACACCACTAGATAGGTTAATGATAGTAAACTCTTGAATTGATGACATACCAATTACAAATTGTTTCAGCTAAACATAATAATACAATAATGTACAGTTTATAACTCACCTTAAGTTTATTTATTCATTTGCAGCAGCAATGTATTGATTTACACTTGCTTAAATGGGCTATGGAAATGTCAAATTTGTTGCTTTTTGCTTTATTAGATTTGGATGCAACACTTGAACTTGAAGGCATATTTTGACTCTTCTCTTTATTAACCACAACAGCTTGGTGAGTTTCTTTTGTTAGGCGCAAAATTGCATTCAATGTCTTCTGGATTTGGGAATTTTCAAATTCCTCTAAAGCAGTTTTGTTAGTCTGATGCGCATTGCGCAGATTCCTCACTTACCTTTTGTTTCTTAGGTGGAGAAGAAGCACACTTTCTTCAGTCTGTGAAACATCTAGTGAAAAAGTTTCATTTTCTAGATTAGCAGTTGATGAAGTTGGTTCATTTTTCTGAGGTCTAGCACTAGCACATTTTGTGAACAAACTAAATGACTGCTTTGCCGTATCTCTTTGCTGCACTTCATCCTGGTATTTCTTTACTGCAATATCTAAGATGTGGGCCCAAACTCTGGGACCTCTTGTATTGTAACAAATATTTTTTTGGGAATTAAAATGTTCCTCCCAGTTTTGCTTCTTTGAATATTTGTTCTTGCATTGACCACAAAAGTAACCCCTTTTAACACCCTCACTTTTCTCTCCAACTTCATCAATATTAGGATCCATTATTGATTATTGACTACCTGAAAAAATACAAAAGTAAAAGTTAGTAAATATAGTATGGTAAAAGTGAGTAAAAGTAAGTAAATATAGTACAATGAAAGTAAGTAAAAGTAAGTGCTTTAAACTTAGTAAAAGTAAGGAAGAGTAAGTAAAAGTAAGGAAGAGTAAGTAAAAGTAGGTAAAAGTAGGTAAGTTAAAGTAGGTAAAAGTAAGTAAGTTAAAGTAAGTAAAAGTAAGTAAGTTAAAGTAAGTAAAAGTAAGTAAGTTAAAGTAAGTAAAAGTAAGTAAGTTAAAGTAAGTAAAAGTAAGTTTAAACTTAACTAAACTTTTTAATTCTAGAGTCATGGTGGATTACTTAAAACCACACAAGTAATTATCTGGCCAATTTATCAAACCTGGCCGAGATCAATGGAACATAGTCCAATCCTGATAATTTTATATTAAAAAAAATATACGTTTTAATAAAATTTTAATTATCAAAACATTGAAGCTTAACAAAAAATAAAAATAATTGTTAAATATGGAATTACCAACTAAACTTAAAATAACTAAATTTGTAATTTAAAAAAATTGGTTTGTACAAGAACGTATACGCAAAAAAATTGCATAACGTCTAGTGGATGAACAAAACCCAAACCCAAATTTACTTTTTCTCATGGTCAAATTTACTGGAGCAATGCTCCCAAGATCCCAGGAATCGGGAGTCATGCATGCCACATTACTGTACGTACATAAAGAGACAAAACAAATTAAACAAAAAGAATTTTAACAGTGACAGTTCTGAACACAATGACAAAAAGTAGCCTACAAATATAAATATAATAATACACACTTATTTATGCTGCTTATTTACATTCTTTTATGTGGTTTTGTGTTGTTTTTATAAGTTTGATGATGCTATAGCAACTAAAAATATGAACAAATGAATTTTGGAGGGGCCCTCTAATTGATGGGGCCCTGTGCAGCCGCACATAGCTGGGGCTGGCCCTGTCCATCGTGTATGTGTAATTATTGTTATGAGAACCTATATGCAAAACTTTATATTTGTCTACATTAAATTGCATCTGCCACTTATCCATCCACTCCATAATCCTATTTCTATCATCCATGTTGACCTAACTGGACAGAAAAATAATGGTCAATATATATTCACACAAATACTTAGTGACATCAGCCAATATTACTAAAGAATACAATTACTCTTGTATTAGTTTTCAGTTGTATTGTTATATGGTAGTTTTTGACCTAATACAAAATTACAATAACAAACATAACTTTTGAACCACTCATTTCTCCAAAAAAACTTACATTTTTTAAATCAGCCTAAAAATCTACATTAAATATCTTATTTTCAACAAAAATAGAAACAGTACATGAAATGGAAAAGATCCCAAATTTGAGCTAATTAAGTATGGACCAAATAAATGCCTAAAAGAACAATTGAACTACACTGGACCCACAGGAAAAGATATTGTACAAACTGATCATGTAAGGGATCTATGGGTTATATTATCTGAAGATGTAACATTCAATAGGCACATTGACAAGATAGCCTCATCACACAAACAACTAATAGGATGTATACTGAAGACATTCAGAACTAGGGACAGTATGACCATGCTTACTCTGTGGAAATCACTTATTCTTCCACACATTGACTACTACTCTCAATTATAGTTTCCCCACAAACAGAATGAATTGCAAAAATTTGAGGGCCTATAAAGAACCTTCACTTCATATATTAAGGGGTTCCAAAAAACCTTACCCCCCCCATTTGCAGCTTACATGTGATTATAAAAATATATAAAATTCTTTATTTATTGCAGGTATTAAAATTACTCTAGCTGATAAAGTGATAATATAATAGCTTCTCAATTAATTGGTGATTCGGAGAGGCAATGTGTGATAGATCGCATACGAGCGATAACATTTTGGGAAGCTTGTGATGCTGGAGCCACCTTTATAACACGTTCATGGGTTGCCAAAAAGTTACGAAGAAGTGAGGACTTTGTCAAAAGAAATTAGAATAAAACTGGATGAATGTGAAATGGATACAACCAAATCTGGGTGCCCAAATTTGCCACTCTCTCAGGAAACAAAGGACATCATTGAAAGCGGTACGCGTAAGCGGAAAAACAGCTGTGCTAAACTTTCTAGAGAGGTCGAAGTGTTGAGAGGAAAGATCATTAGTGGTGAGATCATTTGACTGTACCATCATAGGCAAGGTTTAAAGCCTTGGCATGAACTTCCAAAGCCAAGAAAAACTCAACTTAACATCGATGACAGAATGTGGTTTGCCCATTATCTTGAAGATTGGGATGTGGATGATTTCATGTATTTAGCTGTCTCCGATGAATTTTTTGTTTACGTAACACATCAGCCTAACTACCAAAATGATCGAGTGTGGGCCACAACATTGTCAACACCAGCTAAATCAATGACAATGAACATTATTGCAAATTATTAAAAAGTCCAGACTGTGTTGGTGTGTTTGTTTTGTTCACTGCAAAGCAGCTCATGTGGGTGCTGAAGCCAAATGGTCAGAGTTGGGATGGATACGGTAGTATTTTTGTGATATTATTCTATCCCAGCATGTCATTCCTTTTCTAAGAAACCCAAACAATGTTATGGATGTCAATCAGGTCACACTTCTGCATGATAAGGCCCCTGCTTTAAGGCATTAGCCACTCAACAGTTGTTGCGGAACCATGAGATCAATTTCTTTGGAAATGAAGAATGGCTAGGAAATTCTTCTGACCTGAATGTCTGTGAACACATTGGATCAGTTATAAAGGACAATGTTTAATGTCTCTTGTTTCAAGAACCTGCAGCAAATTGATTTTTGAAGGATACAATGACGCAACACATTGAAACTGTTTTAGCAAATTTGCGTAACGATCAAGATCTATTCATATCACTTTTGGCAAGCTACCCAAAGCGAATTCAGGCTGTCTTGGAAGCCAATGGTGGGAATACCAAGTTTTAATTGTTTCTCATTAAATGCAGGATTAAATTCTCTTTTGTAAGGTATGTTTAGTTTTACTGTACCTCTAATGGTTTAGGCCATGGGCAGGGGGGCTAAGGTTTATTGGAGCCCCGTACACAACTAGATGTGCAACAGGTGAGAAAAAACAAATTAAACTACTAGGATAGGCTCAGAGACCTTAACCTTTATTCCATAGGGAGGTTTGAGAGACATCCTAATCTATACCTGGAAAATTCTAGAAGGGCTTTTAGTTGCCCCCAATACCAAACCAATTGTGCCCACCTCAACAAGAACTAGCAGAATGTGTCAACATCACCACTTCCCACCAAACAGTCTGAGAAGGATTCAAACCCTTCGATATAATAGTATCTCTAGGCAGGGTTCTTGCCTGTTTAACTTCTTGCCTCAGTACCTTAGGCATATAAATGCAGTCCCAGTAGATAATTTAAAAAAATATTTAGACATGTATTTAACCAACATACCCAACCAACCAACAGTGCCAGGGTATTCCTCTGCCAGACCAGCCCTCACAAATTCAATAGTGGACCGAATTGTATGGCAGGAGCAAGAGAAAAGATGGGTGGCAACTACGTTGTGGCCCCACCTCAGGAGGTGCTGAGCAGACTTCATGGGAGCAGCGCACCCATGAGGCACAAGCGCTTCAATGTAAATATTCTTTGCCTCATTTATATAGGCTACTATGGTGGTAGTAAATAGTAGTGATGGGACGATACCAAAATTTTTAACGATTCCGATTCCGATACCACTAAAAAGTCTCGATTCCAATACGATTCCGATTCTCAATATTTTTAAATATAATTCTATACTTGTTTTTCTGGAAATTGTCATATTTTACTCTGGTAAGATTAACTATTTACATTATGAGTATGGTAATATAAATTATAATAGATTGGTTTAAAAATAAAAATCAACTGTAAGTTGTAACAATTCATTTTAATCTTCTTGATTACACATCATGGATATACATGTTTTAATGTATAGCTACAATACAATAAAAATAAAATTTGTTATCCTCTTTCATTTAAATTTTACATTGCAAAACTGTTTCAATTAAAAGTTAAAGAATCGTTTTAAGAATCGGAAATCATGGTACCATTCTCTTGATTCCGATTCCTGAAAAATGGTCAATTCTTCCGATTCTTGATTCCGATTAATCGTCCCATCACTAGTAAATAGTTGTATATTAATTAGCTGACTTGAGTTTGACATCTTGCAAGATTTTATTATTATTAAAAAATGTAGCTCATGGACTTGGATTACCTCGATAGGCCTGAGGGGCTTCATGTTTTCCAAATATAATGGAACTTATTTTGTACAGGCTCCCTCACACAGTATTACTGACAGTATTAATATCAGTATCCGAATACTATCAATAACACTTATCACATGAAGTCAAGACTGATGGTTTGTCAGTATACTGATGGATTGATGAGGCAGTATCTTGGGTTAGGGGATACTCTCTGTCCTTACACACCCCATTTAAAGAGATTCCTCTACTGAGTGGTGCCCCCCATACTGTGAGGTATTGAAAAACTCATGATCTTCACTTGCTGCACAAACACTTTTAAATGGGAGACCCAAAATGGGTGCCCACACATTTCTACATTACTGTACAGTCTTTACAGTCATACCTACATTTTTCCTCCTAAGTATAGGTCTATACAGGGTGTTCCATCAGCAGTTTCTCGAACCACAGCTTCTTGATGATGGCATTCTTGATAATGTTGTGTTTCAACAAGAAGCATTGATCTTTTGGCGATAAACCTTTGTTTTTATGAAACCCCATGCAAAGAAATCCAGGGGTGTCAAGTCCGGAGAACGCGGAGGCCAAGGTCGAGGTCCTCCACGTCCAATCCACCGATTCAGAAGGCGTCTGTTGAGGTATTCTCGAACAATTAGAGCATTATGACATGGTGCTCCATCTTGTTGAAACACAACATTATCAAGAATGCCATCATCAAGAAGCTGTGGTTCGAGAAACTGCTGAAGCATATCAAGGTAGACGGTACCTGTTACAGTTGCTTCCGCAAAGAAGAATGGGCCATAAATTTTGGATTTGGTCATTCCAAGCCACACGTTAACTTTTGGAGAGTCTCTTTGCCATTCTATGACTTCAGACGGTCTTTCATTGGACCAGATAATGAAAAAATTCTAAAAATAAAATTCTGATAAAAATTTAGAAATTTATATATTTTTAACATATATTAAACATGATAAACATAAATAAAAGTGTGTTTTTTAAAAATTTGTCCAATTTCATTGAAATAGATAGTTAATTCTGGGACACCCTGTATATTATAATGTACAGTGTGTCCGTAAAGTCATGGTGGGATTTTAAATAGCTATATTATTGCAACGAAACATGATAATGAGATGAAAAAAAGGCAAATTGAAGAACAACTCTAAAAGAATAACTTTATTTAACGTAGTTCGATATGGGCTCCTCTGGTAGCCCTGCAGACATCTAGGCGGTGATTCAATTCCAGCCACACACGCCCAAGAACATCAGGAGTGACGGATGCGATAACTTCCATGATTCACTCGTGCAAGTGATGAATATCCCTAATGGGTACACTGTACACGCTTTGCTTGACGTAACCCCACAAAAAAAGTCCAAAGGTGTCAGGTCCGGAGAGCGTGGAGGCCATGGCTTCCATCCTCCTCTTCCTATCCATCTCTGTGGAAATTTTTCATTAAGGAATTCTCGAACAACGTTGGCATAGTGCGGAGGAGCACCATCTTGCTGAAAGATGACATTATTGTCAATAAATTGGGGTACTGCAAAATGTTCCAACATAGCGAGGTAGTTGTGTGACGTCACAGTGGGTTCCGCGAAGAAAAATGGGCCAATCACTCGATCTCGTGCTAGAGCACACCACACACTAACTTTTGGGCTATTACGCTCATGTTCAACATAGGCATGTGGACAGCCTAGACTAACTACGAGATAAAGGTTAAGCTTAGCCTAGACTAACTACAAGATACAACTTTGAGAGTTGTTCTTAAATTTGACATTGTTTCATCTCATTATCATGTGTCATTGCAATAATATAGCTATTTAAAATCCTACCATGACTTTACGGACACACATCACCACTTAGATGTCTGCAGGGCTACCAGAGGAGCCCATATCAAACTACGTTAAATAAAGTTATTCGTTTAGAGATGTTCTTCAATTTGCCTTTTTTTTCATCTCATTATCATGTTTCGTTGCAATAATATAGCTATTTAAAATCCCACCATGACTTTACGGACACACTGTATATGGTTGTAAATTGTGACTTGGTCCGCAATTGATATGGACCATGACTTATTTTGGTATTATTATAGTATTACACCTGTCTAACATCCAGCAATTATTATACATTCATTAGGTAGATTTTTAATTCTAAGACACTTTTCTTCTATAGTGTTTCCGTCGCAAATGCTTCGTTTTTGAGATATAAACATTTTTTTGGTGTGTATCTAGTGCGTGTTCGTATGTTCGTTTGTGTGTTCATGTTGACGTCACATGTCTGCCCAATCAGAGTGCTCCATCCATTTCGAATTTGAATTAGTTTGCTACCGAATGGCTTTGTGTGACATGTGTTCATTAGATTATTAACTTAACCTTATTAACTTAACCTAAACTAACCCACATTTTTTTGCAATTTCTAACCTTCAATAGTAGCATTGGGGTGTTTATACAAATGAGTGGCGACCAACAGGAATAAATAGATGATTTTGCCAAGCCCACAAATTTGAACTTGTTGGCCTAGGCCGCCCTAGCCAATGCTCACAGACGTCGAAGCAAAAACTCCTCCAATTAACTACACTTTCGGAAGCCAATGCTAAATAGAGCTGTGCATCTAGCTTTGTCAAGAATAACCCAACGTACAATAAGTTTTGCCAGTTTGAGGTGGGATTTTTCAACCCACGTGCCTTTTCGACAGGAAACAGAGAAGGAATACTTTTTTTTTCTGCCGCGCTCGTCCCTAGTCAATCTTGTGCAATAATAATAATGTACGTCTCTGATTGGTCAGATAAGGTCACGTGAAACAAAAGCCAGATTTAATTGGCTGATTTGACCTATGTTTCCTAATTTTGCCACGAGATGTCTCCCCATAAAACTGGAGAGGACGACGATCGGTTAAATTGGTACTTGTGGGTTATCTGTCGCCACTTTTTAATTTAATTTTCCAACTTTTTCACAAATACAGATGTGTGTTATCATGTTGCCATTTTTACAAAAATATACTACTTTTTTCTTAAATTATTTTTATTTCTCAAAATAACAAACATCAATCATATTATTCGGGTGGCATGAACGCGGCGATGGCCTCCAGGATGCTGTTGAATGGGTCGACACTAGCGGGTAGCTTGCTCCTCCACATGAACTCGGCCAGGTAGGTCTTAAGATGGTGTCGGGCCGTTCCTCGGTGATGCTTGTTCCTCCACTTTGCTGATCCCCACAAGCATTCGATATTTTGAGTGTGGACTCAGGTATCTGCATCAACGAAATTGTATCGATGATTAACCTTGAAATGTTGGAAGCCAGCCTCCTGGAGGTCGATGGTCTTATATCCTCGCCAGCTGTCGGAGTAGATAATGGAACCTTCGGCGATGTTTTCCACAATGGCAGCCAAGAGAGTTGCAGCAGAGCGGTTGGGAACTTGAACGATGAAGCAGTCGTTTGTTTCATGGCAAATTCCTCCAAACATCCATTGTTGTGGTAAAATGCATCCGGCATTGTTTTTACGCCTCGTGAACAGGCTCTCATCGATCTCAACCACTATTCCTTCTAACCTAACCTAAAATAAATGACCCACAAGTAAAAACAGATAACCAATAGGTATATTAAAAAGCGGCGACAGATAACCCACAAGTACCATTAAATTTTTACAGCATTAAGAGCTAAACACTCGGTCAATAGCCTATAATAGCTACTTTTTATGTCTAAATTTTTTTTTTTTTCCATAAAAAATAATTATTACATTTCCTTAATTTTTATCAGTTTCCCTGAGGTTTCAAGGTGTCCTGAATACGAATTTATGTTAAATTGTCATAGAATATCTCCTTCTATCGAAAACGAAAAAAGCATTAAAACGAATATTAACCTAAATTTCACCTCCAAAGGGAGACGGGTGTAATACTATAAATTTACACTTATTTTTGGTTGGCAAGGTACTGGTATTGATGGGTACCATAATGAAATTGACTGGATTCTTTGGATCTGATATATTTGCATGTCAGTTATAAATAGATATAGAGTGTAACATATTTGTGGATAGTAGCCTATTATGACTTTGATCGTCTGGATCCAGAGATTCTATCTTTAGTTTTAAATTGATAATTAATTAGTTTTGTAAAAATTGGTTGTTGCCAATGTACAGGCAGTTTTTACATAGTGGAGCCACCTCGATGGGCCGAAGTGGCCCCTAGTGTGCCCACTATAAAAATTTCGGTAATTATTCGTTTTAGTGCTTTTCCTCCTTTCTGAACCAAAACACATTTTCCTGGTGTTTTGTGGTGTGATTTGTTCAAATCTGAACTTCGTTTCTTGGGGAAATAAGCCATTTTTGAGAAATTTTAAATGGAAAATTTCTCAAAAACAGCTCATTTCCCAAAGAAACGAAGTTCAGATTTGAGCAAATCACACCAAAAAAACACCAGAAAAATGTGTGTTTTGGTTCAGACCTAACCTAACCTAAACAGACCTAACCTAACCTAAACAGACCTAACCTAACCTAAACTGATTGGGTTTTGTTGCCAGACCGTAATATCCAGCTCTTCACGTCTTTCCAACAACACTCAATATTTTGAATGTGAACGGTGTCTTCCACGAACCGCTGTGAATGGTTGACTGTCCGGTGAATGTAGCCTAGATTTCCAAGTTGAGAATACGCACGCCACTCGTCGGAATAGATTGTAGTCCCAGGCCTAATATGTTGCTGGATCAGATGCGAACAAGAGTTGTTGCGTCTCTCTGAGGAACCGCAAACAACAGTAGTTTTTTGGAACTGCGTTTCCAAGGTACCAAAAAACCCAGGCAATCGCAACCTCCGCAAACCATAATGAAAACCAGACTAAAGCATTCTTGAATGAGTATGTATTATGAGAGATTCAAAATGTACGTCTCTGATTGGTCGGATAAGGTCACGTGAAACCAAAACGAGATGTAATTGGTTGTTTTGACCTATGTTTCCTAATTTTGCCACGAGATGTCTCCCCATAAAACTGGAGGGGGCGACGTTCGTTAAAATTTTAACAGCGTTAAGAGCTAAATACTCGGTCAATGGCCTATAATGGCTGCTTTTTACATCTAAATTTTTTTTTTTTTCATAAAAAATAATTATTACATTTCCTTGATTTTTATCAGTTTCCCTGAGGTTTCAAGGTGTCCTGAATACGAATGTCTCCTTCTATCGAAAACGAACAAAGCATTAAAACGAATATTAACCAAAATTTCTTATGTAATACTGAACGTGTGAAGCTAGTTTGACAGTATTTCTTCAGTATCTCTTTTTCTTTATTGTCCATTTCACACTATCACCTTCTACTTCGCAGCTACAACTGAATGCTGATGGAAATAATGACAATATCGATATTGATCGTGAGAGCGTAATACTGATAAAAATGACAAATACTGATCATATGAGAGCCCCTTTAATCCTCAGCCCTAACTATAAAATTTAGTTCATCTTTCTTCCTTATTCCTAAGGCTCTGCTCTGTGCATTTGTACATAGCTTAGTATATAGTCCTGCAAATAACGCATTTTTTCGCTTACTCCCAGCCAGTCTAGCATCCTCTACTAAAAAAAAAAAAAACCTTTTCAATACCTAGTTATTCTTCCATTTATCCCCTAATTTCTGTAATACCCAAGTTGACGTCAAGGCTGAGATACCAGTTATGAATTTCTCTTTACCTCTTACTTATTTTGGCAAACCAAAATATCATTATTATTTAATATTTATAATAATTATAAGAGTAGTAGTAGTAAATAGTTGTATGGTAATTAGCTGACTTCAGTTTGACATTTTGCAAGATTTTAAATAGTAAATAGATTATAAATAGTCTATATTTTTAGCTTAGTTATGCAGACTATTTTGTAGTAGTAATAGTTGCATGTTAATTATTTGACTTGAGAGTGACGTTTTGCAAGATTTTGTTATTATAAAATATAACTCATGATTTGGATAACCTCGATGGGCCCTAGTGGCTTCATGTTTTTCCAAATAAATTCAGTTCTTCAATTCAATGTAATGTAATGTAATAATGGTTTTAGCAATATATAACTAGCTATACTATAATAAGAGAGCTGTCCGTCCGTCCGTCCGTCACACTTTCAGAATTGTGAGAAAAAATGTGAGAAAAAAATTCAGAATTGTACTACGGGCGGCAATGTGAAGCTCAAGATTTTCATGACTGTGTTCTTTCTGTAGTTTAGCCTGTCTGTTTGTCTGTTTGTGAAATTTATCCCGGGCAGTAATGGGGGAAGGGTGGGGGTGGGGTAATGGGATGGGTGGGGTAATGGGGAGGGTGGGGGTAATGGGGGAGGGGGTTAGCCCCCAAGTTGCATGAATGGAGGTGAGGAGGTTTTGGGAGATACCAGATTCAGAAATGTTGACACAACGTGAAGCTCAAAATTTTCACGGCTGCGTTCTTTTCTGTAGTTTAGCCTGTCTAACCGTCAGCGAAGCGACGGGAACTGTACTAGTAATAATAATTAAATAATTATGACTCGGTTAATGTGTTTAAATGAAATAGGCTGGACCTGTAAATCAAATTAGTTTTTTATGACTAAAAATTATTATATAATAAATGAAAAATATTAGTGAAAAATACCAGCTAAGACTGTTTGATGACGCACTCTGAGATGAAAAAAAAGTCACTGCTCGCCGACTCTATAATGACTCAGAGTTCTGCGCAGGCTGAAAATGCTGGAAGCCCAGTACTGTGTATACTATATATTATCACACTGTGGACAAGTCTACTCAGATTTCAAAATGTTCAAAATTTCGTACGGCGTGTAAATTTTGGACAAAATTGTTGATTTCCAAATTATCTCCCACAAGGCAACACGAAAATTTTTCGCACATAATATTTCAGTTTCGTGCTAACACGCTTTGGAAAGGATATTTTCGCCTTAATTTTCGTTAAAACTTCGTTTGTAGGATGACAAGGGGAACTGATGTAAGTGCATTTTTCAGAAATTTTGATCCATGACGGGGAGTTAACTTTGACTCCAGAGAAAGAAATTTCCTTAACCTTAATTCAAATAAGAATATTTTCTCTGTCGACGTGCTGTATTAATCTTATGTACATCATTCACGCTTAAATCGACGAATAAATTTTTGAAAAATGCACATTGCCTCACTCCCTAGACAGTTGTCACCCTCCATTAGTTTAAACTTACGTTCCACATGTGATAGTATATATATACTAGCTCCTTAGTTTTAAGAAAAATTTGGATGCTTTCATGAATGAGAGATATTTGTAGACTGTAATAGTGTATATTCTTAGCTTAAGTTAAATAGTTGTTAATTAATTAATTAGCTGACGAGATTGGCGTTTTGAAAAATAAGATTTTATTATAAAATATAGCTCATAATTTTAATTATAACCTCGATAGGCCGCAGTGGCTTCATGTTTTTCAAATGAAAATGAAATGTACATAGTCGATATATTACATTACATGTCGAGCTCGAGTGATTTCATTAAACATCTGAACCGTCGGGCGCGATTAGGCCTAATTTGATTTAATTTAAAACTCATGATAACATGGTAAAAATTTTAGGTAAATGTACAGTATTACACCCGTCTCCCTTTCGAGGTGAAATTTATGTTTTTTCTATGGTTTTTGATGTGTTTTGAACGAATTTGACCTTCAAAACCGTCGGAAATGACTCGTTTTTGAGATATCCCCCCCCCCCTCCAGCCAGCAATGTGGGGGAAATCACAGAAAACGAGTCATTTCCGACAGTTTTGAAGGTCAGATTCGTTCAAAATACATCAAAAACCATAGGAAAAACAAATTTCACCTTCAAAATTGACCTGACCCAACCTAACCTATCCTAACAACCTATCCTAACTTAACTAAACCTAACCTATCCTAACCTAAAAGAAAAACAGGAATTACCTTTAAAATCTAAGACAGAATAATCACAGTACCGTCTTTTCTTCGTTTTAAGCACAACGTAACTTTTTCTACAATGCCATAGTTTCTGGTCTTGACGATATGTGCACTCCATTTTACAATGTGGACACTTCACTACTGTTGGTAGAACACTGTGAGCACGCAGAAACTCAACACTTTTTTCTAAATTTTCATAGAAAGCGACTATACAGCGGTAATAATCGAACGAGCACATGTCACATGAAGCCATTCCTGTAGCAAACATTCAAATTTGAAATGGATGGAGCGCTCTGATTGGGTAGACATGTGACGTCAACACAAACGAATACACAAACGAACGTACGAACACACTAGATACACACCAAAAAAATGTTTATATCTTGAAAACGAAGCATTTGCAACGGAAATGCTATAGAAGGAAAGTGTCTTAGAATTAAAAAATCTACTTAATGAACATATAATAATTGCTGGACGTTAGATGGGTGTAATAGTAGAATAATACCAAATTTTATAGTGGTCACACTAGGGGCCCTTCAGCCCATCTGGGTGGCTCTACTGTTAATATAAACAAACTATAAATACAGTTGCATGCAAAATTAAGATCCAATTGATCTCTGCAGATTGTCATACAGCTGTACATTAACTTCAAAACTGGATCTTGTGGATCATTCATCAATACCACTACTGTACTAATTGTAGACATCATTAAGATAAAAGGAGTAGGTAGGACTGTAAAGACTGTATAGAGTATTTGAATGTACATCCATTGGTTGTTGGCAATGTACAGGCAGTTTTTACATAGTGGAGCCACCTCAATAGGCCGAAGTGGCCCCTAGTGTGCCCACTATAAAAATTTCTTGTTCTTAAGGTCTCCCATTTAAAGGTGTCTATGAGGCAAGTGAACATGACTAGTCTTTCATACATCACAGTGCTATGGGGGGCACTGCTCAGCAGAGAAAATCTCTAAATGGGGGGGGTATAAAGACGGAGAGTATCCCCTAACCCAAGATACTGCCTCCCCACATCCCATCACACTGTGTGGGTGATGAGATTTACCCAAATAAAAAATAAACTATATATATATATGGGAAGGGTTCACAAACCTCTTCTCCACACCATTACCAGTTCCAGCAAAATGTCATTACCAAATACCTCTTTGTCATTAATTTATCTAGTTTATTCTTAAAAGTCTCCAAAGTATGGGAATCGCAACTTCTGCATCTAAGCTATTCCAGAATTTTACTATTCTATTTGAAAAACTGTTGTACTAACTGTGATTTACATCTTTGCTGAAGAAGCTTAACCCCTTAATGACGGGTGGCATGCCTGTCATTATGAGCACTGAAAGCCTCCTGCCAATATAATGGCTTCCCGTCATTAAGGGGTTAAGGCTATGGCCTCTTTTCTATCCTTGTGATCCTTTGTAAGAAGAGTGGAAATGTATATTATCTAACTCATTTATTATTTTATATACTTCTATCATATCACCTCGTAACCTTCTTTGCTTTAGGGAAAACATGTTTAGGTGCTCCAATCTCTCTTTGTAACTAAGGTGTGAAGGCATTAGGGTGTGTCAATTTTTGTAAAGTCAACAATTCAAAAACTAATTGCAAAAAAACTTCACTTTTTTCTATGTGAAAGTCACAATATGATGATAAAAACCCACTCTAATAGACAGTTTTTTCTGTATCCACCCGAAGAGGATGCCAGTGGGCATTGAAACTATTGTGGAAATAAACTCTGTCTATTAGAGTGGGTTTTTATTATCAAATTCAAAAACTACTAATGCTCAAATGATGTCATATCTAGCAAGCTTAGAAATATCTTGTGTTGTTTTAAAAAGCCATTTACCTACTTATATTTGACCATAAAGGTTTTAAATATAACTGCAGCATCATATATCAATGTGCCATTGATATGTGGTCAACTTTGGTTATTTTTGGTGTGCAGTATGGTTTCTAAGTTTCACATAATCACAAATGCTGGAGTTTTGATTGTGAATGCGTGTTTTCCCTCCTTTTTGACAATTTTGATTACTTCGTAATGTATCAGGTCATCCTATAAGTAATGTTGTTTTTTAGATCGGAATTTGAAGGACCAAAAAAAAACAACTGAAACTTTTTAATCTAGCAGTGGCAGCTCGTGACTAAAAATTCTAGGGATGCTGTCTTTAAGAATGGGTTGAAATAATTACTGAAATAAAAGGATGAGCATTGAGCAATGAATAAAAGTTTCAAAAGTTATTGAAAAAGTTATTCACTGAGCTCATCCTTATATTGTTCTTGATTATTTCAATTGTAAATAAAAAATTTAGGGGTGCTGCAGTTCCGCAGTGCCTACCAATGAGCCGCCACTGTCATCTAGTATATATTTTCTATCGGAATCAATGACACACTGCCAACATCCTACAAGCTTTTCAATGCCATGTTTATAAAATTCAGGCAGTTTTGAGGCAAAAAATGTACAAAGACTGGTGTGCAGGTCATCTAAACAAGTATACTGTTTCTTGTTAAGATAGTTTTGCAGACTCCTGAAGAGATGATAATCTGAAGGCGCAAGGTCTGGAGGATGTGGAAGTTTTTCCCACCCAAGCTCCTCACTTTTTGCAGAAGTGATCTGAGCAGTATGAGGATGTGTGTTGTCGTGGTGGAACATGATTCCTTTCCGATTAACCAAAGAAGGTATTCTTCTTTTAGTGCAGTGTTCAATCGATCCAGTTGTGACAGTAGACTTGAGTGGTGATTGTTTGGTTGTGTGTAAGGTTTCAAAGTGTATTACACCACCTTTATCCCACCAAACACTAAGCAATGTCCACCTTCTGAGGTTAAGATTTGGTTTTGGCTGTGGTGTTGCTGGTTCTCTGGCACAAACCCACTGTCGACGGCGCTTAACATTCTGTACAGTATCACTTTAATCACCAGTCACTAAACGATGCAAAAAAGGATCTTGGAGTTCACAGGAATGAAGAGCTGTGCTAATGTTTACCTGCACCCCCAGATTGTCGACTGATAATTCATGTGGCACCATTTCCTAACTTAGGCACTTTCCCGAGTTGTTGCAAATGTCGATGGATGGTGGACGGGGATGAATTGAGTTTCTGGGCCAATTCTTCGACAGTTGTTGAACAGTCTTCTTCAAGTGCGGCTAACAGCAGGTCATCATCAAATTCAGTAGGGCATCCAGAGCGTGCTGCATCTGCAAGCAGCAGTCACCATTCCTAAACTTTTGAAACCATCTTTGACATTTCCTCACATGCAGAATATCGTTGCCATAAATGTCCTGAATGTTTCGCGTTGCTTCAGTAGCACTATTCCCTTTTTTGAACTTGTAAAGCATTATATTCCTGATATGCTCTTCTGATACCACCAGTTTATGAGGGGTTCACATAAAGCCAAAACACACGCTTCACTGTCAAGGTCTGTAAAGTATGTAGCAAAACACGATAGATCTCCTCTTAGATATAACCTTTGGAAAATTTATGCTTAAACCGAATAGGACTAGTTTAAACAATCTATCGTAAAAAACAACATTACTTATGGGATGACCTGATAAATATTGTGTAATTCAAATTATTCAAAATGTTATGTGTGACCCAAACTTTCTGTATATGTTGATATGATAGATATATGAAATTGTCGTTACTTTGAATAATTAAGTCTTGTACCTATAACAACACAACCTTTTATCTAAGCTTATAGGAAGATATTAAGAATTTCAATTAACTTAATTTTATGTAATCATACTCAGTAGGCCTATCCAAATTTCAATGACATTTCTTTTGTTCACAGTTCACAGGATAAGTCAGAAAGAAATCAGAACCCGAAGCAAATCAAGTTGTCACCTAAGTCATTTAGTGGGGACTGAGAGGGAACTTCCTCCTGCTGAGCTGCCCACAGCCAGAGATCTGCTGAGGTGGTTTGTTGAGGAGAGAGATGAGTGAGGAAGACAGGAGGAATTACCCAGTTAATGACCTGATTAACAGCAGCATTGTTCCAGGGCTACTGGCTCAGTGGAGAAAGGCCAATGCTCTATTCACAGGACCTGTAATCAATACTGAGGTCAGGATCAGGGCAAAGTGAAGTGAGAGCAGTGAAGGTGTCCATTGGCAATCTGAAGCTAGAGGTCAAAAATAGGTTCATGATGAAACTGGACAAATTGTGGACATCCTGACCTGTCACTGTGTGATCAGGAGCTGCAGCGAGCTTGGGTGCAACCCTGTCTGCAACAGTGAGGTTCACATTGACTGCAGCTGCAGGAGCAAGCAGAAGATACCAGTGCAGGAGCTTGCCTTCATTAAAGGTCAGAGAGAAAAGGTGGGCAGTGTAGGGGCACACCAGATGGATCTAGCTGATCACCCTGAGACCAGGAGACAGGAGCAGAGAAGGAAGGCCAAGGAGAAGAGGAGGAGGAAGGCAGAAGAGTCAGCCAAGAAAGAAGAGGAGATGAGGGAGGAGTCGCTGCTGGAGATGGAGTTTGAGGAGACTGGAGATATACTGGAGGAGGCAGGGAGGAGAGAGGAGGATGAAGACTTCATACCAGAGGCTGTGACAACTTCTTCCTTGCTGTGACTAAGAAGAAATACAACACTGAAGATATCACCAACATAGCTCTGGCTAGCTTGAGACATCACACTGGGCTGAGAGAGAGTGCAGAATTGCCACTGCTGCCTGGATTGATGCTGGTCTTATCACAGAGTTTGACACAGCACTGGTGATTGACCACAACAAGGTGAGGAGGGCTCAGGAGAGACTGACTAAGGAGCTGGTCAAGAAGTTTGATGAAGAGATTAAGGAAAATGGCATCACCTGTATCATCTTTGATGGGAAAAGAGATGACACCAAAGTGATGATGGAAGCTGAGGGCAGTGACAGGCAGTTTCCTGGCCTCATTAAGGAAGAACACTACACAGTGTGCAATGAACCAGGTGGGAATATTTGTGGCATTTTGTACCAGAGGAAGCTGCAGAGGAGAGAAGTCATGTTGAGGTCATTGCTGATCATCTGGTGAACTGGCTGAGAGAGAGAGGAGCAGACCAGACCCTTTTGGCCATAGGAAGTGACAGTACTAATGTGAATACTGGTTGGGAGGGAGGAGTAATGCATTATGTGGAGGCCAAGCTTAGCAGGAAGTTGGTGTGAATTGTCTGTGACTTGCACACTGGGGAGCTGAGTCTCAGACACCTGGTGACTGCACTGGATAGCGAGACATTGAGCAACAACAAGTGATCTGGGCCCCTAGGGAAGATGTTAGACACTGCCACTGAGCTGGAGATCAACCCAAACTTCACAAGGATCACTGTTGGTGGTCCTCTACCCCATCTCAGTCAGGAGATAGACAAGGACCTCAGCACAGACCAATCATATGGCTACAGAATCATCACTGCCATCAGATTGGGAGAGGTACCTCAGAGTCTAGCTCTCCTGGAGACTGGGTCAAAAAAATGGGCAAAAAATGAAGAGACATGGAGATGTAGATAATTCCTTTCAGTCAGACAAGTTCAAATAAAATATTTCTTTTATACAACTATCCTTTCTTCTCCCTCCCTCACCCCATATAATTTTTATGACTGGAAACCCTGTTTATAGATAAAATTAATAAATTAGGCTTAAAAATAACCTGTTCTGTATTTTTTAACTTCAGTGACCACAGTAAACCAAAGTTATTTTCTGTTCATACAAATGTAATGTAATTATCAAGAAATGTTTATAACCCCAGCCTTTTTCTTTTGCCTTACTTCCCCCACCTATCCCAGTGTTTTAAAATTTAATACTTGCTTCCCAAAAAAATATGATCATAACTATTTTTCCCATAAAATTATACTAGCCTATATGTTATAACAAAAGCTGTAATGTAGTTAGGTCTATTTGCAATAAAATATGGTAACTATTGATCAACTTTTCATACTTTTATAAGTAGTTAATGTAATAAATGCAATTTTGATTACTTCAGTCTAACTCCAACCCTTGTTACTTTTTATTTAGAGCAACAATAGCTCAAGATCAATCAATCCTCTGTTTATTTGTAAAATATTACAGTGTTGTTACAATATTAAAATTTTTTGCTACACTAATACTGTCAATTGAACTATAGACAACTTGCTAATCATTGCACTCCAAATGGTCACATCTACTTTGCATTAACCCCCTCTATATATACAGTACTATATATATAATATAATATAATATAACCTCTGAATCATGTACAGCAATACCTTGCACAGCGCGGTTAATTGGTTCTGGAATTTGGCCGTGCTGTCCAAAACCGCACTGTTCAAAGCATTAAAATTAGAAAACAATAGGAAAATTGCGCACTAAATTTAAAAAAATTGACGAAAATACAAACTGTGCTAAATCAAAACCACACTGTTCAAGGTATTACTGTACACACCTCTGCATCATTGCACTAAACACAGTGTGTGTTTAAAGTAATGGCCTAAAGATGAGCCAAACCACATTTTATTAAGCTTGCATTACATACAATCTCAACAATTATGTAGCTAGTAGCTACACCTTAATTAATGTACATGTCAAGTCTTAAGATAAGTACACTGTACAGCATTATATATTATAATGAACCTCTGCATCATCACACTTTTCCCTTTGTCATACACCTTGAGTGCCCCATTAGTGTGACAGTTCAGTTGTTGTTTGTACTTACATACTGTAATTTGGTGCTTAAGCTTTAGGCTTCACTGGGCTCTCAGATTAATTAGAAATAAAATATATATGTCCTATTTAAATTAGGATTAATACACAAATGAACTAAGGGTGAAAATACATCATACATATATTAAACTACTTATTATAGATATGAAAAAGTCATTATTGTAAATATGATACCAATATAGTACAAAGAACTGATACCTAGACATGAAAAATGAGATGAGTAATACAGTACTGGTAGCTAATGTACATTTAATCAAATTTTTTTCATTATTCCATTATTAACCTTTTAACCCTGAACTTTTTTGTAGGGTTAAGTCTTAAATGTGTGCATTTCAAATAGTACATATTCAACCAAGTTGGTGTTAAAGGGTTGAGAGAGATTTGAGCTTGTTTTTAAATGAATTTACATTTCAAGTATTTTTTATATCAGTACTTAAATTATTCCATAGTTAACTGTTAAGTCTTACAGTGTTGTCACCATTGTTGTTGTCGTAAAATTTTACTAAACACAGTCTGTTAAGTAGTTCCATTTCACCTATCATTCTAGCCGTAATTTAGCTACCATGTAACTTATTCAAAAATGAACCTTTCCAAAATCAATATTCAGATCCATAGTGAAAGTCAGAAATCAAGTTGAGAATGACAATTCACTCAGAATCATAGTCATAGTCACAGAAAATCTTAAGTCATTCAAAATTTACAGTTAAAGTTGAAACATAATGCTAGTTAGAATTCAAAGTCAAAAGTCAAAGTAAAAATTTAGCCATAGTCAAAATTCAAAATAAAGTTAAAATTAAACTGCAAAATTCAATTAAAAATTTAGTTGGCTCATCCACCAAGCTGGACCTCCAGTTTTAGACTGTCAGGGTTAAAATTTTAAATTAAACTTAGCTATTTGAGCTAAAACATTTTTAATTCATTGTTTTCATTCCAATGCAGATCAAGTTGATAAAAACCTGCTATATTTCAATAAAATTTATTGCAAAGAAAATTGAATTATGGTAAGAATACACTGTTTTCTGTTTGGCAGAAAGTATTATTAGCGCAACTTCTGGTAAATTTAAAAAGTTTTATAATAAACTTGGAGAGAATAGGCTAGCTGTAGCTATGCTACATTATTCTAATGTTAGGTCTATGCCTGAGTCTAGTCACATTACCCTATAGATCTTGTATGTAGAATATGATACCTAGGATGAAGGTAGTGTTTGGGTTGAATTAATTTTGATCATTATTTTTAGTATACATTTACAATATAATACAGTATATTTTGACTTCTTAATTCACTCTTGAGTTAAAGGAACTTATAAACCATAGGCTGTGACTTCTTTAAATTATTCCCCCCAAAAAGTGGCTCCTAAATGTAGGTATTTACTAAATCGTTTACATAAACATCTTGGCTAAGAATTTCTAAAAGTAGTGTGTCACAAATAAGGATAGAAGCAGAGATTTCTATGTAAATTATGCTAGTAAAGAAAGGGGAAGTGCAAACTGCTAATGAAATAAGCAGTGATGGAGGGGACCTACAGCTTTACGTCCAGTCTGAAATACGAGTCACTACAATAAATATAGTCACTTTACTGTTAATGGTTTCATTCATAAATATTAATCTTGGGACCATGATGCAGTACCATAAAGTTTAATACCGGAAATTTGAAATTTTACATTTTACTTTTCAGGTGTTGTGTGCACATGTGCACATACCACTATTTAAAAGGTAGCATCAGTGAGGCATACTGAGATGAATTTAAGTATCTTGTGAAATTTTAGGTAATAGGGAGCATCTGGAGCCTTTATTATCCCACCAGCATGGGCTATAACTGATTTAAACTTTTGAAGCTAGTAGACCTATAGTACTGTAAATAAATGTTGTGTTGTCATTATGAAGGTAGTGTAGGCCATTTTCAGTTTAGGCCTACTGACACTTAATACTTATAGTTTGCAGTGGCCATTCTAATTTCTACATGCCAGTTAACCTTTTCACCATGTCTGTATTTTCAGGATATCCCTGCTGACCCTTGGGGAGAAAATAAAACCAATCATGCTATCAATGATGAAAATTTATGTTTTGAAGATTCATTCACAGATTGCTCATCTGTTGTTTCTCAAGGTAGGCTTTAGTGTAGATTCTGAAAACTTTAAAAACTTAAATTAGATCTACACAAGACCTAGGGCTGAAGAGTATTTTGAATTTGAAAAATGAAATGTTTGTAGGATATCAGTGGCATAAAAAGAATACATTTACAGATAGGTGAGACCCTATGTGTATTTTTTAATGACAAACCATATTTATTTTACAGAAAAAAAGTATGTACCATTAGATGATTCAGAAAAGTATTTAATTAGATTGAAAAACAAGCTGGCATGCATTCAAGGGAAGACATTATCACAAAGAGAGAGTGAAAGTAAGAGGCTAGTTTCTGATTTAGCCAAATCAAGGGAAGATCATGCAGTCATCTTGCTCAGTTTTTCTACCAAGGAGTCAGTTCCTTCCAACTTAGAAGAATCACAAATGGAGAATCAAAGTCTCAACAAAGGATTATCCATACTAAATGCTGTTAACCCACAAGGTTTGAGTTAGCCTTTGCCAGTCTTGCTTTTGTAATTGTATTTCTCAATTCCTGTGGTAATAGTCCCTAATTGCGCAAAATTAGTTCGCATTGGCTTTATTTTTAGGCTTTAAGTAATATCATAGGTACTGTGCTTGATTATGGATTTGTAAAGACCCATTTGGAAGGAAAATGTGTAGATATTAAAGACTTAAGGCAGAAGGGTATAAGCTTATGCAGTACATCCTAATTTCCATTTGCATATGATAAAAAATCCATTCTTTACTCCATTTAGGCCAACAATTTTGACATTCATTTTGTCTAGCAATCATGTACAAACCAAAGGATTCATTTGCTCTGTACAGCTAGGAGCTTATCATATGGGTACATATACAAGGTTTCCCAGAAAACTATCGTATGCTACCATACAAAGGCGCGTTTCTTTTTAGTGTTTCATTCGAAAGTTCGCAGATCGCGGTACCTTGCAAGGCAACAACATACAGCTGACACCACATGACACTATAATTGGTATTCAAATTGTTCTCCGTCGGTGATGTTGGACACGTAGGCGTTGCAACGTCTGACCAGAGCGACACGCAGTGCCACATGTCTCCACGTGAAGGGTGGTGCAAACATCAACAGCTCTGCTGGAGTTTCTGGATGCTTGCAGGTTTTGTGGCGTACACTTTGTCCTTCAACATATCCAACAAGAATCTGGAGGTAGAAGATCGGGATTGGGTGGTGGGTGGTCCGTGTGCGGTTTGAGTTATCTTAATACCTGTAAGTGATGTGGAGTGTGGTTTCCTTAAACTTGACTTATCCCAGACTCACGAACACGTTGTCGTGTGGCTTTATGTGGTGAGTGACCAACATGATGTGCAGCGATCTCTTCACTCGGAGAAGATCGTGGTCTCCCTAAGTGCCTTCGATCTCGAATTTGCCCCTCTTGCGATTGTAACACGGGATAGTGATAACCCATACTCTCATCTCTATCCACGTTGCACCTCCGCAACATTTTCAAATTACCATTACCACTTCAGTATCTGCTTTCGATGATTAAAGGACAACGTCACGCTCGTCATGTGGCTCAACAATATGCTATTGAATTCAAGGTGTCGCCATCTCCAGACATTGAGAGAACCCTGCTTTTGTTTGGCAGCGTACGGAAGTCTGTATACATATCTGGTACACCTTTTTTTGTTCTTCACTAATGGGATAATTGTATCATGATTGTATGGGGATTATTTTACTTTAGGTGCTCTTGGACTCGCGATGAGAAAATGTGCTCCGAACCTCGTTGCTCTTTCCGCGGAGGAACTTTGTGAATTACTTAAAGCCGACATCTTAGCAAAGGTTCACGAAGAACTTCACACTGAAAAGGACAACAACAGTGGAGACGCGAAAACTGAAATTGTTGAACATACACCATATGACGATTCAAACCTTCATAATTCGATTCAAGATACCTAATGTTATAACATCATATAAGAAATCTCTGTGTTCCTCTATTAACGGGTGTATTTTTAAATAACCAGATTATATTACCATATATATAAAATCACGATTGTAGTGGACTGCAAAATGTTTCAAGAAAGTTACATTATGGTTTGCAGATGTTTAGGCAACATGTAAATGTAAATATATAAACATCACTCAATATTGTTAGCATAGGGTAACCAGTGGAATTTGATAGCTTATTTCATATTTACAAATGCAAATTTGAAGTCGAAACATAAATAATTAATATATATAATTACAGTCAACATGTAGCTTGTTGATCACTGTAAAAGTTTTTCGAAGGTATCTGCAAGTAGACACTGTTCTCCAAAGGGAATTTTTTTTCCAATCTATCTTCTTTTTCTCCCTCTTTTTCGTATTCAGTTTTCCACTTTTTTTTTAATTTCTTCTATTCTCCCAATTCCTTTACAATTTCTTTAAATAGTTTGACAAACACGTGATCAGTTTTTGTTCAAACGCCGTTAATTTTTATAATTACAAAGGTTATTTTCGCTTGGTTATGATTGGAAATTTCCAGGAGTAGCTATTTATTATTTTTTCCTGTGCAGTCTTGTGGCTACCAGATTTTTGACAGTCGAAAGCCACGCCCATTTCATACGTGATATCAATCCGGGTTAGGCGTACGCTAGGTAAGGTAGTTTGGTTTCTCGCGTCAACTTTTGGCCAATCATATGGCTTAAAAATTACATATTTACCACCTATTTTATTATATATATATATCAAAGCGCTGTGGCTAAATTGGTTGGAGATTAGACTTTGGTATCGAAGAGCCTGGTTTGACTTTTACCTCTCGCTGCAGTTGGAGTTGGGATTGTCCGAACTTGGGAAAAGTTCCCCACCTCATGTGAAGAAATAGGGTTCCAGATGTTACCTCTTATTATTGATTTTACTGCTGTGCTGCTGTTTTTTTAAATTTTAAAAGCTATTAAAAATTGTTTATTAAAGCTGGGTTTTTTTTTCTTTCTAAAGAGAATTAAATTTTCAGTCATTGCTCTGGCGTTGAAAATAATAATCAAAATATTTCAGTTTGAGGATTCGTTACATTTGGTGTCAAAAGATGAGAAACAAGCCACCTGAGCCACTCTAGGGTATCCCTTTCCAAAATAAGAACCAAACAACCCCAAATATATATTGGAATGTTTTACTTTAATATAGTAAGTGTACAAAAAGGTCCGGAGGTCCGATGCTAGTGTCTCCGAGCAACTGATACAATGAGAAAACTGACATACAAAGAAGCCCAGCTTCTTAAAAAATATCCCTCAAACCAATCGTAGACCCATGAGAGTATCATTCAAATTACAAGACAACCCCCCCCCCAATCGGGCGGATCAATGAAAGAAAGCCACCCAAAACGGGTCGGGGGTGGCTTTCTTTCATTGATCTGTAAGGTATTTAGGTAGGTAGGTATAAGGCTAACTAACGAAAATATAACGATCTAACCTAACCAATCGTCAAGGGCGTACAGTTGACCTAACGATTGGTTAGGTTAGGTCGTGATATTTTCGTTAGTTAGCCTTATAAAGCTAACGGATCAATGAAAGAAAGCCACCCCAAACGGGTCGGGGGTGGCATTGTTTACTAGAAACCTTTGGGAATGGCTTGCTTTCATTGATCTTAATCGGGCTACATCGTGGCCATTGTCACAACGCCGCTTCTCTCGTTGATCAGCGAAGTTTAACGACGTTGGGTCTGGGTACTAGCTGGATGGGGACCATCCTTTACCTCCGGATGTAACGACCCGCGCTTTTACGAAGATGGTTAAATAACCCCCAAAACACGCACCCATACCCATATGCACGTAATATGATAATGCTCAACTTGGAGAGTAAATCCTATTTAAATTATTCTCCTAAATTATTTTTAAAAAGGCTTTTTATACCGTTATTAAGAATTCATTAATAAACGCCTATAAAGTTTCCCTTAACGTAGGGTTGTCAGACGTCCCTTATTTCGTTGCTTTGTCCCGTATTGGTGGCTTTCATACCTTGATGCAAAATATATTAAATAAATTTATACACAATTAGAGTCAAAACTCAGAACTCGAAGCATTGAGGAGCTGCCATCTGCAAATCGGTTGTCAGACAATGTCACAGTGCAAATTATCACTCATCAGTGCAATCCTGGTATTGTTAGAATATAGCTGTGATGTGTCGGTAATATATTTATTTTTTTTTGGCGGGAGCTCTGTTCCCCACTTTTAATTAATTATTACCCTTTCGGAAAGACCGGTACAAATTGGTAGCGTTTCAAATACACCCATTCATAATTTAACCCTACGAAAAATTCCGGTTTGAAAGGGTTAATTATGCCGAAACGCGGGTGTACATTTAGCGACGACTATTCTAAACGGTGGAATTTCACTCGGAAAGGTAAACGGTACAACGAGTTTTATAAGTATACACTACAAAACAAGCCGTTGCAAAGAGATGCAAAAGCACCAGACAAGTACAACTAAGTGTAGCAATAACTCTTAGTTATATAAGCTGAATAAGCATAATTTCTGAAATCACCCAACTACAGGATTTTCGATGTTAACCCGAGCACAAAGAGGTAGTGTCCCATATTTTTTCTACATTCTCCTATGCTTCCGTGGTTAGGGATTAGACTCTGAATGTAAAATTGTCGGGTTTGACTTACGTTGCCCACCTATACCCGTCATGCCCATGCGGAGAAGTAGGAGTTTCGGATGTTACATTCTCTATACGACAAATTATAGAGAAATAAAACTGGGTTGGTGCAGACTCTAGTAACATATGCGACACAAAGGAGGTCTCTTCCCCACATTGCATGGGCCACGTTCCAAACACGTCTCTTACCACTGTACCATCCGGAAATCAAATATTTCTTTTCAAGTGCAATTTTGAACGTGTTTAGTTTTATCACTTTGTTTTTGTTTCTCTGATGGTATAGTGGTAAATCATGCTCGGGACGTGTCCCACGCTAGGCAGGAACGAATCTTCCTCAGCTAAACTTTTACTATAGTCCCCGTTTTGTCTTAAAATATATAATGAGACAACTGGACTAATATAAGTGAACATGTGTTTTTTCATCGGACTTGCCACGATGTTTCGCAGCGAATGGTATTCTACGGATGATTCTCATTGCATAATCTGATTACGAGTGACTCCAAAACATTTTGATTCGTACGCGATCTCACGTCTCTCGTCTCGCAAACATATTAATCAAGAATGTCATTTATTTTCACGTTCACTTTTACTACTTGTTTCCTATACACACGCCCCCCAAAAATTATTTCTAGTATATACACTGGACCATAGTCCAATTGACATGCTCACGAGCGAAAGCAAGACGAGCATTGCGGTGGTGTGGGAGCAATTTCGAGCCCATTGCTGGACGTCTAGCATGTAAGCCATTTTCCATAAGTCTCCTTCTAACGGTTCGCTCCAATACACTGACATCTCGAGACCTTTCCAGCTCATTGCGGACGTTTGTGTCAGTCGAGCCACGATCTCGCAAAACACTCAAGACAGCGCGATCTTCCAGATCCTGGTCTTCGGGTGTACTCTCCTGTCTCCACATAACGTTGGTAGAGACACGTCGAACCGTTGTTCTTGGAATTCCTAGCACATCGGCGACGTAACGCTGGCTCCGACCATCTTCAATTAGGGCGACGACTCTTGCGACGTTCACGGCACTCAAATCCATTGTAAATGTCCAATTCTGAAACCCAAAAGAATTAGAAGTCTATCTGTTACTAAACACAAATGCCTACTCCCACTAATAAAAGAAAAAAGTGGCAATAGCAGTCTAAGAGCAACTGAATGTCAGACTGTCGAATTCTTAAAAGAAGTCGAAAATTCGTTACAGCTAGTGTGTTCGCAGCTGACGTTGTTTTGTCTCGTATTTGGTTGCCGCATAGACTATATTTTCAAATTTTAAAACTTTTATGAACAGAAGCTTGCCCACTTTTTGTTTTTCGCGATATTCTAAGTGTGCCAATTTTTATGCCGCTCAGTGTATATGTATGATTATACATAAAATACAGATTCTGCTCATTTTAACGGCAGTTCTACTAACCTAATTTGACTGACTGTAACATAACCTAATCTTATCCAACCGGGAGTAACTTAATTATAACGTTTCATAATCGCATGGAAATTCGCCTAAAATATCTCATATAACAATGGTTTGAAAAGTTAGAAATTCCTCCTTGTAACAAAATAAAATCAACACTTAGAAAATGTAAACCAATGAAGAGCAAATTGATGTACACTGTACATAGTACACCTGAGGCACTCTTCAGATGAAGTCTGCATTTGATACGAGTGTAGGAGTAAAATGATCATCGAGCAGAATAATTACGTACAATTATAATAAGGCGAAATTACCCATTATTGCTCAGTACAGAACAGACAAGGTTTGGCACAAGCCTGCAGTGATAATCTCCAGTTAGAGGGCTCGTATTTTTATTTTATCAACTTTCGTAATCTTGTATATGAATGGCTCCTTTAAACTATGGAAACTGAAAATTTTGAGTTCTATTATCTACTAGGTCTTCGAAAAGTTTCGTCACCCCCTACGAAATGTACATTATTGTAATACCAATTTTATTTTTCTGTGATTAATTGAATTTATACGTGATTCATTGAAATTTTTTTCTTTTCTAGGTATTAGAGTTGTGTGAACAATGGCAGACCAATCCACTTACACTCTGGAGGAAAGGATAGTAATGAGCACACGGGCTCATGGAAGGTCACATACTGGCAAAACGGTGCATGATATCCAGAATGATTTCAACAAGATTCAATAAGGCTGCACCACCAAACAAGATGGTATTACGCTGGGAGAAAAAGTTGTTTGAAACTGCTTCATCAAGGACAGACCACGGTCGGGAAGACCAACAACGCGAGCAGAACAATGCGAAGGTGTGATTGCATCGGTGGCTTGTTCACCGAAAAAGTCACTTCGGAAACGATCACAAGAACTTGCAGTCCCCATGTCCACAATGAGAGATCAGATGAGAAAAGATCTCGGCATGAAACCATACCGCCCGTCATTTGTTAATGAATTAAGCGATACAGACGCATTCTTCATTAGTAACTGTATTTACTGTAAATAAAGTAATTGTTGCTAGTGACTCGTTTCTTAAATTACACCTACCACATATAAATACAATTAATCACACAAAAATTAAATTGGTATTACAGTATGTACATTTTATAGGGGGTGACGAGACTTTTTGAACACCTTGTACACTGGATATGAAAATAAGCGAGCAAGAAATAAATTTAAAAAATAAAACTAGCTCGAGGAAATGAGAAATTTGTTACAAAAAATGCTGCAATGATCCTGAAATAAATGCCTTCAGTGTGGATGAACTAAAAAATTATTGTGTGAACAACACTTATCCAAAAAGGACATAACCCTAATTGATAGTAAATTCCCATCCGGTGCAAGAGAAAATCACACGCTTATCTGAAGGTCCGATGTTCCTCATAGGCTCATTGTGTGTATATATATATATATATATAGATATGATGCATTTCCACAAGGAAAAAGAAAAATGATTCCAAGTCCTTTCGTGTATTCAGAAGTACGCCTCGTCAGGGAATGACGAAGTGTACTTCTGAATACACGAAAGGCCTTGGAATCATTTTTCTTTTTCCTTGTGGGTTTAAATCATTCATTCATTCACGTGTTTAATTGTGAAATTCATCATATATATATATATATATATATATAATAATAATAATATATATATATATACACACACGTATATATTAGATAAATTTCACACTTAAACACTTGAAATAAATGAATGATGCAAACCCACTAGGAAAAAGAAAAAAATATTCCAAGGTCTCTCGTGTATTCAGCAGTACACCTCGTCAGGGAATCCCTGACGACGACAGCCATTCCCTGACGAGGTGTACTGCTGAATACACGAAAAAGCCTTGAAATAATTTTTTTCTTGTGGATTTGCATTATATGTATGTGGCGTTTTAAGTTTTACATTTAATAGGTAACTTTTTTTTTTACCATGTACGTGTGTATGTAATTAGGTAACTGGGCATAAATGTGGTCGAATGTGTGATAATGCACAGATATCGAGGGGTAATTTTTTTTGTGATGTTACACTTTTGATACGTCAGAACATTAGAAAATTTATGTAAAGAATCCAGAAATACTTTTACTTCCGAATTAAAGATATGCTTCTTCTAATTAGGCCTGGTTATGTTGGGCTAGGCTAGCTAGATTAGCGAGTACAGTACTTCACTATTTAATGACTTAACAGAAATCACTGTTCGAGCCTTCAATTGTGTTCGAAACACTTAACACGCCCTTCTCGGTTCGATGGCACTACGGTTAGGTTAGGTTAAATTAGACGGTTAATTAGTATTTTAGAACATTGATTACAGAGTCATTAAAATCAGTAAGAATTAACTTGAAAAGACTTCTTTCGTCTCTTTTTTTTTTTTTTGCTTTATGTTTTTAATTTTTGTTAATAATTTGTTAATTTTACGAGTTGAATTCGATACATTTCATTTGACACGTTTCAATTTCAGCAGGGTACAATTTCGACAAAAAGTTCGCCTAAAAGTATAATTTCTAAAAATTATAAAAATTATAAAAATGACTAATTAGTGATAATTGGGTTTTGTTTTTTGAAATTTTGCTCTTGTCATTGGTGCATCAAAAAGAAAGTAAAAGAAGATAAAATTATATTGTAAGATTTATGTCACATTTTAAAAAATTAATTGTTACCCATTTATAGAAAGTTTTCTTTGGTTTATTTTTTATAAACTATAAGCAAGTGTTTTAAAGAAAATGAGGATTTAAACGTAAACTTCGCTATTGCATAGAACTAAACTACAGTAAATTGATATATGAAGGTATACTGCTGATGATAATGTTCGTATTTTTTTAACCTTCGTAACCAATAATGGAAATGGGGGGACACGCGGGTACACGGCGTGTACCTACTTCTCAATTTGCAGTTGTAAATGATGGAGCATTAGTAATGGAGGACGAAAATCAGGGGTTGCAAAACTATTTCTTGGTAACATATATATATATATATACACAGGGTGTTTGAAAACTTTCTGTACAAATTGTAATGGGGGATAGGCAACACCAAGACAAACCCTTTTCGTCTATAAGTGTATGTCTGCTGACGTCACCATTCGGCGCGAGAGGGCGCCGCTGCAATTGGCTAAAAGGTGAAGTGGGCTAGACTCGCGCTTGCCGCGGGCATTCTTAAATCGGACGTAGTACGCGTAACATGGAGCGCTTCACGACTGCTGAGATGGCTGACATGCATATGGTGTATGGGGCTGCCAATGGAAACGGAAGAGCTGCTGTGAGGTTGTACCGACAGCGCTTCCCAAACAGACGTGTGCCAAACCACCAACGTTTGCATTTGCATCGGAAACTGCGAGAAAACTGGAACTTCCATGCAAACATGCATGACACTGGTCGGGAGAGAAAACGTGCGCACTCCTGACATGGAAGAAGAAATCCTACGGCGATTTGAGGACAATCCAAGCGCAAGCACGCGAGGTGTTGCACGTATCCTCGATGTGAACCACGACCTGGTCTGGAGAGTGTTGCACGAGCAGCAGTTACACGTTTCATCGTCAGAGAGTCCAGGCATTACAACCTCGGGATTACCCTCTTCGTGTGGAATTCGCACGCTGGTTTCTGCAGCAGACAGCGGTGCAGCCTAATTTTCCGGCTTATGTGCTGTCTCAGATGAGGCCTGTTTCACACGTGAGGGTGTTTAACATGCACAATTCTCACGTGTGGGCGCACGCAAATCCACATGCTACACGGGTGCATGCTCATCAAGAACGGTTCGCCGTCAATGGTTGGGCGGGTATCGTCCATGGCAAGTTGCTGCTCGTGCAACACTCTCCAGACCAGGTCGTGGTTCACACCGAGGATACGTGCAACACCTCGCGTGCTTGCGCTTGGATTATCCTCAAATCGCCGTAGGATTTCTTCTCCATGTCAGGAGTGCGCACGTTTCTCTCCCGACCAGTGTCATGCATGTTTGCATGGAATGTTCCAGTTTCTCGCAGTCGCCGATGCAAATGCGCAAACGTTTGGTGGTTTGGCACACGTCTGTTTGGGAAGCGCTGTTGGTACACAACCTCACAGCAGCTCTTCCGTTTCCATTGGCAGCCCCATACACCATATGCATGTCAGCCATCTCAGCAGTCGTGAAGCGCTCCATGTTACGCGTACTACGTCCGATTTAAGAATGCCCGCGGCAAGCGCGAGTCTAGCCCACTTCACTTTTAGCCAATTGCAGCGACGCCCTCTAGCGGCGAATGGTGACGTCAGCGGACATACACTTATAGACGAAAAGGGTTTGTCTTGGTGTTGCCTATCCCCCATTACAATTTGTACAGAAAGTTTTCAAAACACCCTGTATATATATATATATATATATATATATATATATATATATATATATATATATATACGGGATGAATTTCACAATTAAACACGTGAAATGAATGAATGATGTAAACTCACAAGGACAAGGAAAATTATTCAAAGTTCTTTCGTGTACTTCTGAATACACGAAAGAACTTGGAATAATTTTTCTTTTCCTTGTGGGTTTACATCACATTATATATATATATATATATATATATATATATATATATATATACACATTCAACTGCAAAGAACACGCAGTATAAATAACGTAAAGAACGACGCTTGTATAGGAGATATTCCGCGCAAGACGAGAGAGAGAACGAAACAAATGAAAAAATGAGGTAACCACCCGGGAATCGAACCCGGGATCTTCCGATTGCCGGTCAGATGCGATACCATTACACCATGGGCCTCACTCTTCTAAATGCCGTAATTCTTCTACATACTCGCAGAAACCAATGCCCAAGGGGGCACCTCCCGCATGCCGTAACATTATATACATTCAACTGCAAAGAACACGCAGTATAAATAACGTAAAGAACGACGCTTGTATAGGAGATATTCCGCGCAAGACGAGAGAGAGAGAACGAAACAAATGAAAAAATGAGGTAACCACCCGGGAATCGAACCCGGATCTTCCGATTGCCGGTCAGATGCGATACCATTACACCATGGGCTTCACTCTTCTAAATGCCGTAATTCTTCTACATACTCGCAGAAACCAATGCCCAAGGGGGCACCTCCCGCATGCGTAACATTATACAGGGTGGGCCGTAAGTTTCCATACAGGAAAAATAAACTTTTTTTATGGACAACCATTTTTATTTATATAATATGCTCTACATGGTTGCCATTGTTTTGAAAACACATTTCAATACGTGTTCCCCACTGTTGATGAACACGCATTAGCACAGTTGAGTTATGCTTGTAATGGCGTTGGTGATACGTTCCTTTAGATGATTTATGTCTCGTATCTTTTCCTGATACACCATGGCCTTCAAGTGCCCCCAAAGATAGAAATCAAGGGGGGTGAGATCTGGGGATCTGGGAGGCCACTCCACAGGACCACGCCGACCAATCCAAGCATCCGGAAACTGCTGATCCAAATACCGACGCACGTGAAGACCATAATTTAAATTTTCCTATGTATGGAAACTTACGGCCCACCCTGTACACATTCAACTGCAAAGAACACGCAGTATAAATAACGTAAAGAACGACGCTTGTATAGGAGATATTCCGCGCAAGACGAGAGAGAGAGAACGAAACAAATGTTTCGTTCTCTCTCTCTCGTCTTGCGCGGAATATCTCCTATACAAGCGTCGTTCTTTACGTTATTTATACTGCGTGTTCTTTGCAGTTGAATGTGTACAGGGGGGGCCGTAAGTTTCCATACATAGGAAAATTTAAATTATGGTCTTCACGTGCGTCGGTATTTGGATCAGCAGTTTCCGGATGCTTGGATTGGTCGGCGTGGTCCTGTGGAGTGGCCTCCCAGATCCCCAGATCTCACCCCCCTTGATTTCTATCTTTGGGGGCACTTGAAGGCCATGGTGTATCAGGAAAAGATACGAGACATAAATCATCTAAAGGAACGTATCACCAACGCCATTACAAGCATAACTCAACTGTGCTAATGCGTGTTCATCAACAGTGGGGAACACGTATTGAAATGTGTTTTCAAAACAATGGCAACCATGTAGAGCATATTATATAAATAAAAATGGTTGTCCATAAAAAAATGTTTATTTTTCCTGTATGGAAACTTACGGCCCACCCTGTATAATGTTACGGCATGCGGGAGGTGCCCCCTTGGGCATTGGTTTCTGCGAGTATGTAGAAGAATTACGGCATTTAGAAGAGTGAAGCCCATGGTGTAATGGTATCGCATCTGACCGGCAATCGGAAGATCCCGGGTTCGATTCCCGGGTGGTTACCTCATTTTTTCATTTGTTTCGTTCTCTCTCTCTCGTCTTGCGCGGAATATCTCCTATACAAGCGTCGTTCTTTACGTTATTTATACTGCGTGTTCTTTGCAGTTGAATGTATATAATGTTACGGCATGCGGGAGGTGCCCCCTTGGGCATTGGTTTCTGCGAGTATGTAGAAAATTACGGCATTTAGAAGAGTGAGGCCCATGGTGTAATGGTATCGCATCTGACCGGCAATCGGAAGATCCCGGGTTCGATTCCCGGGTGGTTACCTCATTTTTCATTTGTTTCGTTCTCTCTCTCTCGTCTTGCGCGGAATATCTCCTATACAAGCGTCGTTCTTTACGATATATATATATAATGTGTGTGTGTGTGTGTAGGTGTAGGTGTCTGTGCGCAGTGCGCTCCTTTTCATCCTTTTTCCAAACGTGTACCTAGTTCATAAAACCCATTTCCATCACTGTTCGTAACATCTAAGGTCATATGACGGAGGGTTGGGGTTCACATTCATCGCCAAAGACAAGAAATCTCGTCTTTTGACACAGATCAGTTGACCGCCAAAGAGAAATCTCGTCTTGAACGTATACTTGTAAGTTTTATTTTGGTGTATTTTGTTTAGAGATAGCTTTACGTTTAATTTTTGTGAACATTTTAGGTGAGACCTTGTATGTAGTTGGGTAAAAACTTGCAAAAATGCTGTCGGTGGCTGGTTACCTTCTTAAAAAGTGCTGGTGGTGAATGTGTCAATAAGAAAACTGTTCGAAGAATATGATAAAGCGTTTTCGGAAGTACCATATCTTAACGATATTAAGTTAACTTTTAATTTAGCGATTAATCATCGTTTAAAAAGGTGGACTTAACTAATGTAATGTACTACTAGCAAATAGTATTTTTTTTTTTAGGTCTACCAGATAGATATAGAGATACTGTATATAGGGTGTCCCATTCGAAATGAAACAACTTTGAAACTCTGTAATTTTTAAAGTATTAATGTGAGAATGTTGAAACTTTGCCAGTTACTACACCACAGTGGTGGACCGGATATCCGCGTAATTTTTAACATCCGCATCCGCACTTCTGACTGCGGATGTTATGCGGATATTACCTCTAATAAATTATGCAATTTACAATTAAATTAGCTTATAAAGTAGATTATAAGGCCCAGTCATGCACATTTCATGTAAAGTATTAATTACACTGCCCAACACCAATTTTGCTGATTTAATTCTAACACCTGTTTTTAGGTAACTTTGGTGTGCTGATTTAAAAAATCACCTTAGTTTTTGCCTATCACGTCAGGTTTTCGAGCAATCAAATACGGAGATATCGCATTTTGGCAGGGTTATGCCCAATTTTTTTTCTTTTCAAAAAATAAGTTTTTACATACTCAGAATCGGCATGGAAAAGTAAACAATTGTGCAGGGAGTGAACTTTAATATACATGACGTCACGCTCACACCTGGGGAAATCACAGATACCCAAGATTTTAATATGTTGTACATGACCTTTAGATTTAATGCACAGATTTGCGTATTCCACAGATAAAATTTTAACAGCAAAACAGCTGTTAACAGGTCTCAAAAATCATCAATTTTGATAAGTGCCCTTCATGGATCACCCAAAATAGGCATATTGCATTGCACATTGCACGAAAACCTGATGTGATGGACAAAATCTAAGGTGATTTTTGAAATCAGCATCAATATTATCCAGAAACAGGTCTTAGAATTAAATCACCAGCAAAAAATTTTTTTTTGTTGGGCAGTGTTATTAATGAAGAAACAAATATATAAACCTCAAAATATAAATAGGTGGTAAGTGGTAACACAGAAAATTGAATGAAACTTGTTTCATTGAATTTTCTGTGGCTGAAACTCTTGAGAAAGTTATTATTTTTATCATAATGAAAACATTAATATTAATTTTAATTCTTATGCATTGCCTGCCATAATAGTAATATCACGAAATTTGAAAAATTATGTCATATATTCATAATTCTATATTATATTGATAGATTAACTAAATATCCGCATCCGCGGATATTGAAAAAAAATCCGCATCCGCAGATGTTGAAAAACTGACATCCGGTCCACCACTACTAGTACACCATATGAATAAGTTTTTGACATAATGTTTTCTGTTTGTTTCAGGTTGAATTATGTTTACCTCACAAGAAAAAGCGAAATGTGTGTTATGGATGGCTGAGTTGAAGTCCCCTACTCTGGTGCAACGGCGATTCCGTACAACTTTTCACGAGGAACCACCCACCAGAAGAGACCTATATGCATGGACCAAGAAATTTGAGGAGACTGGCAGTGTTCTAAAGGAACACTCTGGAGGGCGAACAAGATCGGAAGATGATGTTGAACGAATACGCGGCGCCTTTGGTAGTAGCCCGAGAAAGTCCATCCGTCGTGCCAGTGTCGAACTGCAGATTCCTCGTTCAACTGAAAGAGCGCATCACAGAAGCGGTGGACTCTGTAACTCCTGAGATGCTAGGCAACGTGTGGAGGGAGAGTGAGTACCGTTGCGACCTGGTCCGTGCTACAAATGGTGCACATATTGAATGCATACAATAAAGAAGTCTAATGTATCTAAATGTTATAATTCACATATATCATATGAAACTTTATGACATTGAATATTTACTCTGTGAATATTATATTGTTTGCATCATTCAATAAAAAATTATAAGGTTTCAAAGTTGTTTCATTTCGAATGGGACACCCAGTATATATCTATAGTGAAACATTTGTTGTTGGCAACAGGAAGTTGATTTCGAAGGAAGTCAGGAAATGTAAGAAAGAAAACGGGTGTTTGAATCTAAATACTATGAAAGATAATCAGGTAAAAAAGAAATGAAGGATGAAGTAGATGCTCGAGAAAGGTAGAATTATTGTTACAAAAAATTATTTTAAAATTACTTCAGAATTTCAAGGTAGAAATGAACCACATCTTGTTAAAATATCTTTTTCCTTTAATTAGTACTTGTTATTTTTTGGCTAATTCCTCCTATTTTGTTTGCGCTGTACAGAGATAATATTTTCTGCTTCTTGCTTTTTCCCTTCACTCCCTGACGAGGTGCATACTGTTGAATACACGCAAGACCTTGGAATCGCTTTAAATTTTTTCTTGTGAGTATGCATTATTTATTTATCTCACGTTTAATTGTCAAGTTCATCCCATATATATAACGGGTGTGCCATAAAAAAGGGTACATTTTAAAAAGGCTATAAAATCAACATTTGTCATTTAATTTTAATAAAACTTCTACACAATAAAACATACGTATTTATCTATATGCAAACAAGTTTTCAGACTAAAATATCAAATAATTCAAATTCTATCAACATTTAACCAACGAGTATGATTTTTCTACTTAACATGCAAAAATTATTAAACCTTTTTAAAATTTTTTTATAAAAATAATTTTTAACGTAAAATTTATCTGAAATTATTAAAAAAATTGTTCGAAATGCTTTCCTTCCATTTCAATGACTTTTTTTATTCTTGGCCGGAATATGGGAGAACTTAGCAGAACGAGTCTACAGGACTAGGATAAAAGATGTCGCTCATTTACGCGAGATCATCATTCAAAAATAGGAAGAGCTTCCACAGGAACAAGTAAATCGAGCCATAGATGAATTCCGGCCAAGAATAAAAAAGTTATTGAAATGGAAGGAAAGCATTTGGAACAATTGTTTTAATAATTTCGGGTAAATTTTACGTTAAAAATTATTTTTATAAAAAAATATTAAAAAGGTTTAATAATTTTTGCATGTTAAGTAGAAAAATCATACTCTTTCGTTAAATGTTGATAGAATTTGAATTATTTGATATTTTAGTCTAAAAACTTGTTTGCATATAGATAAATATACATGTTTTATTGTGTAGAAGTTTTATTAAAATTAAATAAATGTTGATTTTATAGCCTTTTTAAAATGTACCCCTTTTTTTTATGGCACACCCGTTATATATGCGCCTCGGTGGTGTAGTGATTAACGTCGCTGACTACGAATCCATCGGCCCGAGATCGAGACCCGGTGACGGCAGTCGGCGCGCAGCAAAACCCAGCTGTTCATCCTTCCACACACTAAAAAAAAAAAAGATAGTTGGTAGATAAATGGGTATCCATGGTAACTTAGAGGTTAAGACGCTGGGCTGCTGGTAGGACGTGGTTCGGATTCCACGTTAAATTGTAGGTCTAAGGTGGGGTGATAAGCTTGACCTCTTGACCTTCGTCAAAATGAACAATTCAGGCGGAAGCTAAACAAGGTAACCAAGGTTTTATATATATATATATACAGGGTGTCCCATAAGTCTGGCATCATAGGAGAAATTCATATTTTTCTATTTCTACAAACCATAATTCATATTTTTCTCTTTCTACAGGCCATAATGTCTGTGAGCAAGGAAGAACGAATCCAGATAATTCTACTCATAGGAAATCGGAGTCAAAAGAGGCCGCTGCTGAATTTAACGGACTGCATCCAGACCGCGAGCAATAACACAGAGTTGTGTTAGCAGACTTGTTGCAAAGTTTAAGGAAACAGGATCCATAGAAGATAAACCACGCAGTGGACCTTCAAGGAGGTCCACTGACGATGATACAGCGACTGCTATCCTGGTTCATTTTAACAGAAGTCCCAATAAGTCTCTTCGGCGATTGTCCGCCGAGACAGGATTGTCGAAATGTAGCATCCATCGCATTCTTCAGGCTCACAAATGGCATCCATATAAACTTCAGATCCTACAGAAATTAAGCGAAGATGATCCCGACCGACGGATGGAATTTTGTGAATGGGCTACGGAACAATACCTATTGAGCACGTTCTGTAAATAAAAGCTTTTGTTTTGCCTTTTTTTATTATTTTTCCTGTGATGCCGGACTTATGGGACACCCTATATATATATATATATATATATGATCGTAATTCAAACTAGATCGAAGTGCGAGAGCGAGTATTCGAAAAAGTAAGTGCAACAAAGCTTTTATGAGCGAATATGACCATAAGGAACTCGATTCTGTACAAGTGAAGCTAAAGACACTCTCTTTCGTACTTTCTGCAGTAATATCTACGGACAGCAACTCTGGGTGAATTATGAAAAAGGTTCTGGCAGAACCCTAAATTTGATGTACAACGGGTCTTTTAGACTCTTACATAAATTATCCCCGAGATGCTCAGCTTCGCAAATGTTTGCTACCCGCAATGTCCCGAGCTTCCCGGAAGTAACAAGACGTGCTCAACACAGTCTAATGCAAAGAATTAAAAAATCAACGAATCCGATCATCCAAGGTATCCATGAGTCCTGCCATTTATCCTCTAAGCTATGGACTTCTTGGTACGAAAACGTCTGTCTGTAGCTCCACTTAACTTCGACAGTGCAGTATTATTTCTAATCAATTGTATATATTTCTATCGTTAGTATATGAACTATCATTGTATTAATAATATTTGTCATATGGACTATAGTCTGCCAATAAACCTTTTCATTTTCATTCATAAAATATTGTTAACTCAACAAGTTATGATAAGAAACGAATTATTACTCGAATAAAACTGTTGTGCTGCAAAGCGAAAGAGTCGAGCGTCGAAACCAGATTTGAAAATCCAATTGAAGTTTAAGAAGAAGTTGTAATACAAAACACAAACTGAGTGTAACGAGAACGAGGACAAAACTTTGAAACAACGATGCGTGTAACGAGAACTAATCCGAATCTCTCACAGAAACGCACCACAGCGATTTCTCCTAAAAACGTTTTGGCATCAAAACCGTTTCCAAAATAGGTATAATTAAATTTCAAAAGGATTAGTTTACGCTTGTCAGATCCATGATAGGGCTACGTCGTATCCAATTCCGTAACACCGCTTCTCGTTAATCAGCGAAATAAAACAACATTGGGTCGGATAGTTATTGGATGGGAGACCGTCTACTGCGTTCAGACTATTTAGCGACAGGTTTTCTCCATCATATAACTTTAGATGTTGCGAAGGAGGTTAAACAACCCCCATCATAATAATAAGACCCAGGGGTTGTAAAAAATTAATTGATGAAAAATTAATTGCAATATATTGATCCAATTAATTGACTGGAACAGTATTGTCAATTAAATAATTGATTGCTACAAAACAATTAATTGCAATTAATTGCAATTAACTGCAATATTACCATAATCAGAAATTTCTACTCATAATGCAGGCTGCAGCTTATTCATGACATCATCGCTGATGATTCATCAAGTCTAGGTGACTCAAAACTAAAGTGACTGACTCCGTGACTCAGCAGTCAGCACAGACTCATCAATCGTCATCATCCTTCGACTTATTCGCGCAGTCGTCTGTACTTTCGGTTAGTCAGCCCCGAGACTCGGCGATAGTAGGCTTTTGATGTGGTGTCGTAATATCAAATCTTTCAATTAACCCTCACCATGCCATCAAAAAATGATCAAATCGTTAGACAATATTTTAACCAAACAGACTGTGAGCACTTATGGAAATGCAAGTGTGGTAAAAAGTTGACCCAGAAAAAAGGTACTGGTTGGACAAATCTTATGAATCATATAAAAAGCCAGCACCCAGAGTATTCTAACATAAAAGAAACTGGACAACGATCAGTATCGAGTTTTCTCTCTTCATCTCCTTCTACACGTGGTTTGGTCAGTCGCTCAGCATTAAAAGTTCATGGTTGGATTGAGTGGGTATGTGTTGGTTTAAAACCATTTTCTTTTGTTGATGACCCACTTACACGCAAGTATACAAATTTGGAGAGTATGACAAATGTGACATTGAAGAAGTGCATGGAGAAACTTACACATGAAGTAGAAAAGAAAATATCAGATGAACTTCCGGATAAATTTTCGTTGGTGATCGATGGCTGGACTAATGGTTCAACGCATTTTATTGGACTTTTTGCATCGTATCCATGCGATCATCAAAATGGATACCGTACTGTTTTGCTGGCATTTTCGCCAATGATGAGTGAAACATCCTTCACTGCTTCTGATCATGTTGAATTTATTGAATATGTGTTAAGTGTATACAACAAAAATTTAGAAATGTTGTTGCTATTACTGGTGATAATGCTGAAGTGAACAAATCTACAGCAAATTTGTGTGGAATGCCACTAATTGGATGTGCCTCTCATAAATTCAATCTAGCAGTTTCTGCTTATCTAGATAGGAAAGAAATTCTGTTAGGTAAAATTAATATGCTGATGGCAAACTAAAATCATTAAAACTTGCGGGTAGACTTCATGAACCACAACCGTTGCAACCTATACAAAGAAATAGAACCCGTTGGTCCAGTACTTATGATATGATTAAGAGGTACATCCAACTCAAACCTTTTTTTGAATTTTTTCAAGACGACCCTAAACTTATTGATTATCTCTTGACTCCACGCGAACACAATGATCTACAGACTCTGGAAGATGATCTAAAAAGGTTATTCTCAGTAACAGTTGCCTTGCAAAGAGAAGACATAGACTTGTATGATGTTCGAGTTCTTTTGACGAAATTCTTGCATTGTATCCTTATGAAGAATTCAAAAAATATCTACCACCATCAGCAGCCATTGTCCACAGCCCAGATTTTGATAATGGTGTTGTAAAAATTTTACAGCACACAGAAGCAGAGCTAAATCCGAATGAAGTTTCTGCTCTACATAAGCTAAAAGTGGTAACGGTAACTGACACATCACATCAGTCTGATACTCTAGCAGAAAATGATGATTTTGCCTCTATTTGTTTGAAAAAGCGCAAAACAAATGAAATTTCATCTCAGCAATATCTAAACTGTACATTTCTGTTACCAACTTCTAACATCGTGGAACGTTTGTTCAGCTCAGCAGGTTACGCTTTAAATGATTTTCGGCAATCTTTGTCTCCAATGAATTTAGAAATGCAATTATTTCTAAAAGTTAATCGCTCTTTCTGGATGAAGAAGTAGTTTCAGAAATCTGCAATCGTTCATGACTTGTTTGCTACTTCAGAAACTTTTAGTTGTATTACCTTAAGATTTAAGATCTTCAAAAGTTCAATTTATTTTTTACTAAAGCACTATACATTATACAATGCACATGTACATGTTGTCGGCTTGTCGCCATGAAAGTTTTCTGATAGATATTAAAGTGTTTTTGAATTAAGGGATGCCTTTTATTTTTCAGTCATTTTGGCTCTTATCTAAATCAAAACTAATACTCGAACAAATACGGTTGTTTATGTTGGATAATTAATTGCAATTAATTGCAATTAATTGCAATTATTGATTGGCCAATATACCAATTAAAATTAATTGATTGATGAAATAATAATTGATTGGAAAGGTTCCAATCAATTATTTACAAGCCCTGAATTAAGACCCATGATTGATATTCGATTCTTATTTAAATTTAGATTATCGTGAATCCTTTTAAATGTATCTATGATGATTGTCACTGGTGAGTTGCTTAATCACACAATAATGTATTTAGAATACGTACATATTTCTATGGAAATAATTTTCCAGAAAAGTAATTTATTACTGTTAATTCAGTTACCAGAAATTAATTACTTTACAACTCTGAGTGGCGTGAATAGTTTGGAGCAAATGAGGATACAGTGGTTGAGATTACGTTGCTGGAATATGGTAGGGATGAGAAGTGTTGATCCGGGCTGGGAGAGGATTTTATGAAGAAATAGAGCGATAAGGAAGTTGAAAATTGGTGGTAAGCATAAGGTGTGGATGATGTTTATGGAGAAATGTTGAAATATGGTGAAGTGACTGTAAAGCGGATGACAGTAATGCGTAGAATAGTCAAAAAAGAGGAAAGAGCAGACTTGATCGTACGTGGTAGGTTTTGGCACAGCTCGCCAATGTGATGAAGAAAGAAGAATGGATTACCTATTAAAGAAACTATGGATTCTCTACCCGCATTAATGGCGCTCATATTTCTGCTTTTCGTTGAGTAGGCACTTTTCATAGTCAAATAATTTTATATTATTCTTTTCCCAGTCAACGCTTTCGTGTTTCTACCCGATCATCCCTCTTATATTTATTGTCAGGCACCCAGGCACCAACACCTGGATCCAGCCCCAAGTCAACGACGCAGATAGGGTCATAACGAAAATCAATGACGTCTTTAGGCAAGTGCATAAAGCATAGTCTAATATAATTACCAAGTCACCTCTTAAAAGCCTGTTTTCATTCATAAACATTCATACTAAAATTGACTGGCAGCGGCTTCACCACATGAACATTCGAAATTACAAAACGGTGTCAATCTCATGTATGAAGTTTCATCATTTTGAATTATAAAATGAAGGTGGGTGCGCGGCAGTCTGGAATAGCTGGTAATTTCAGATTAGGACCTGGATTTGCTACATACTATGCTTCTTACGTCGTAATAACATACGAATTAAAAGAAACAAGAACAGTATAACTTTTCATTACTTTCCGAGAGTTAAAAAGTTGTGTAATGTATGGTAATCGCAAGTTGTAAGAGTAGTTGTATGGTACAGCGTTTTCATTTTAGTATTTTCACCTCATGAATGAGATGAAGTGACTTGGTAATTATCATATGCATAAAGGCACGGTATAAGAATGTTCAGGATTCATGGTCCCTCCCTACTTTGTCGTGAAGTAGGCATCTAAAAAATCTTTCCATCGATGGAATGAAGCCGATTTAGTTTTTTAATTAATTTTGGTTCAAATCTATATCCTTTTACTGTTTTATTTGTTTCTTTATAACTTAATTTAAACTATTTTCACTAACTATCCGTGCAATGCCTTTTATGCTCGCCAAAAAATGATTCATTGCAATAAAAATATTCGGACGAAAATGAGGAATCTATTGACCAAGTCATTAACTGTCAAGTTATACGATACAACTAAGTTATACAACTACGTTATACAATGCAAGTTATACAAACAATTAAATTTTATCGAGTACAAGGAGAAAACTTTAGATAACCGATAAACTTATTAATTAAGCTCTTTCCTCTCGAATTATTTTTGCCAACTGAATGTCTTTTGGCATTATGGCAACTCTTTTGGCGTGGGTGGGGAACAAGCTTGTATCTTCAAAGAGACCAACGAGGTAAACCTCTGAAACTTCCTGAAGGCCCACTACAGCGGATAACCGAAATCGGAGGTCAGTCTTGATATCTTGAGCGATTTCTTGGACGGGACATTGGAACGGTAGTTTCCTGATCAGCGATTCACTACAGTGCCTATAGGGCCTCTTAACTCCACCAGTAGCAGGAGCAGACTTACGAACCGCCTTAGTGGTAGATTTACGGCCTGTTTGCTTTGTACGAGCCATTGTCGTTTACGAAGACGAAACAAAATAAAAATCCACATTTTCTCTGGATAGACACTGCGATATAAAAGCGGAGAGCAGAGTCATTTCTGAATAAAGTTATGGTGCGCTACAATCCACGTCGTCTTCATCGTAGGTAAAATTCCAATGAGAGTAACAGCGGTGGCCCGAGACTGGAGTAACCCCTAAACATATATATATATATATATATATATATATATATATATATATATATATATATATATATATTATATATATATATATATTATATATATCGTAAAGAACGACGCTTGTGTAGGAGATATTCCGCGCAAGACGAGAGAGAGAGAACGTTATTTATACTGCGTGTTCTTTGCAGTTGAATGTGTGTATATATATATATATATATATATGTGTGTGTGTGTGTGTGTACGCGCGCGCGCAACATTACTGTAGTATCTAAGCTGAAAAAGAAGGTACTATAATGATGTAATTCACAATGAATTTGATCATAAAACATCCCCTTACCATGTGAATTTTAAACACCTTTGACCTTACTTAAAACAATAGAAATTAATGTAGTTTTAATTCTAAAAATATTATTAAATCTCGCCTATAATAAAAAAACAGGCCAAATAATGGAGCCGGTTATCCATTCTATCGGATGTAGTTAATGCCATTCAGTTTATATTGGTCAAACTAGGAAAACTTTAGGTGTTAGTTTAAAATAACAAATATGCGTGCAGAACTGCGAATACCTAATTCTAATGCATTGTTCAACTATATATATATATATATATATATATATATATATATATATATATATATATATAGTGCTGTTTTGTGAAAAAAAAAGGTGCCGATACTCATATCTTGATAAATTGTAAAATTTCTCTCCCTTCTTCCTGCGCCCCCTCCTCCTTCTCTATTGAATTTGTGATAAACTTTTAATAAAAAAGTTGATAATAAAAATCAAAAATCCCTAATAAAAATCCGAATGTTTAACATTTACAGAAGCCTTTTATTACTTTGACTTTTAAAGAATTAAAAAAAAAATGAAAAAATACCAAAATTAGAGTTTCAAAGAAAATTCCAAATTTTCATCACGTTTTCGTCCGACAAAAAACGTCCCAACTTCGCTTCGTTCCTTCGTTAATTTATTTGAGCGGACGTGTGTGTCAACGTCGCTCTGAAAAAAAGGTGCCGGTACCCCGTACCGGCGCGTACCGTCACAAAAAAACCCACTATATATATAATCATATTATTAATTGAGAGAGTCTTAAATTGTATTAAAAAATAAAGGAATAAAGGAAAGGAACATTCAAAATGTGGTTTCATGCCCTTTGCAAAGAAATTTGATAATATCATAGTTCAGGAACTTATATCATTATCTTGTTAAAATACTCTGTTTCCTTAATCATTATTTCTTAATCTTATGCTAATCTCTCTCCTTTCTTTGGTCTGTAATATATATACGAGTATATTGCCTCTTGTATTTTGCCTTCATTCCCTGATGAGGTGTGTTGCTAAATAACACGAAAGACCTTGGAATCACTTTAATTTTTTTTACCTGTGGTTGTCTCCAACATATACGAGTGTATATATATATATTAATATATATATATATATATATATATATATATAAATTTTTGCCATCCCTTTTCGTTGAAGCATTTCTTTGCATATTGTGGGAACCTCTTTTGGCTTTGGCAAATGGAAGCTGAATATCCGCAGTAATTTATCTCAATTTATCCGGCTCGTGATTCGATTCACCGCTATCCATCGACTCCTTTCAGAATCACCGAGGCGCCCGAAAAGGAGAGAAGACTCACAAAATTTGATTCATATGTAAATACAAAAGCTAAACGTTCAAAGTGGTGGCAGCGTTCCGTGTGCCAGAGATGCAAATCAAAAATTGGCAGCAAGAGGCCTTCGTCGTGTGTTTGAAAGAAACCAGCGCAAGGATTGCATATTATTTATATATATATATATATATATATATATATATATACAGTATAGAGAGAGAGAGAGAGAGAGTAAAATCTCGGTACAACGTACTGTAATGTGGTGTTTTTTTTTTCAGATTAACGTACTTTTCATAAATCCTCGTCAGATATCCCATCCAGGTAATCTGGTAAGATGAGGATATAACGTACTTTATTACAGCGTATTTTTTTCAGTTATTAACTTTAGAGGTCCAGATACACTTTCTTTCCGTTATAACGTATTTATGTGGTATAATATATGATAGTATGATGTATTGATAGTAATAGTGTATTATATAATGAAACATCATTTTATTTCAATTATGTAAAATGGTTCTTACTCATGAAAAACAACCATTGCATTCTCACGGACTTAAACAGAAAAATTGTTTGGTTACTTTTCTAAGTAACTGTATGGTTGCTTTTCTTAAAAGTGTGAATAGTAGCGAGTAAGTTTTTCCAAACCATGAAAAATAATATGGTAAGGCTCCGTTTTTATTCTTTCTTTGCTCCGCACGTATTAAGCAGTTTCAGTCTCCAAAAAATACGTTACAACGCGTTTCACTATATATATATATATATATATATATATATATATTGAAATTTCAAGGCAGTAATTCTTACCTTTTTAAAGTGTGGACATGTAACCTTGTCAGTATATAAGTATTTTGATGCCTGTCTGGAAAAAAAGTCAGTAATTCGGAAGAACATCAGAATTAATGACGACTCTGGTCAAATTATCGCCAATTTCGAAACGCGTAATTCATTTATTTACTAAATTTTTATTTATTTAAATGTTTTTATCTTTAAGTTAAAGTTTAGAATGAATTATTGTACACAGATGATAGTCGTAGCTTGAAGCAGCAAACGAATTTTCATTAAAAAATAAGATTTTTGTTTGAGTGCCAATAATATAATTCGAATTTTTCAAGTAATTCAACTCAAGTTTCTTTCAAATTGTCCAAATTATTGCATTTTCATATATATATATATATATATATATATATATATATATATATATATATATATATACACAGGGTGTTTCAGGAGGAAAGGTCAATACTTCGGGAGGTGATAGTATCGGTCATTGTGAGAAAAAAAGTTCATATGAACATGTGTCTAATTCTGAATGGTTATGGAGATAGAGCTGTTTGAATCTGATGCGCGCGCAGCTCTTCCTCCCCCTTTCCTTCCCTATAACCTTGAACCATGTAAGCTGTAATGTAAGCGTGTAACATAAGCCAATTGGCAGCTGACTGTTGTGAGTGACATTGTTTGGTGTTTGAAGCAGTGTTAAGAATGCCACACACCTTCACACATGCCGAATATGCAGATATGGTGTATGTCTACGGTTTTTGCGATGGAAGTGCAACAGCTGCTGTTGCAGAATACCGTCGACGGTTTCCGAACCGCAGAATTCCGGATCGAAGTGTGTTTACCAGGGTTTTCAACACATTGCGTGAGATTGGTACACTTCCCAGCGCTCATGTTTCATCTGAACGTGAAGGTCAACAAGATGTGGATGAAGTGGAAAACATTCTTCAGTTGGTAGAGCGTAGTCCTACTACTAGCTCACGAAGAATTTCTACACGTCTCGGTGTACCACACACAAGAGTATGGCGAACATTACGTGAGGAAGGCTTGCATCCATATCATGTACAGCGTGTACAACACCTTCAATCAGGAGACGCTGCCATGCGACTGGAATTTTGTCATTGGGTAAATGCTAATCGCCGATTGCTTCGATTAATACTGTTCACCGATGAAGCTACTTTCACCCGTGACGGTGTCAACAACACTCGTAACTCTCATCGGTGGTCAGACGAAAATCCAAATGCCACTGTGGAAACAAATTTTCAACATCGCTTCTCTGCCAATGTGTGGTGCGATATCATCGATGATCAGCTGACTGGCCCTGTTACTTTAGAGAATCGTCTTACAGGACAAAGTTACCTAGAATTTCTGCAAAATGAATTGCCAGGACTATTGGAGGATGTTCCTTTGGCTACACGCGCTGGTATGTACTTTCAGCATGACGGAGCTCCTCCACATTCTACCCGTCTGGTGATGCAATACCCAAATCAAACTTTCCCTGGTCGATGGATCGGCCGCGGTGGTCCCATTCAATGGCCACTAAGGTCTCCAGACCTCTCTCCGTTAAATTATTGTTTGTGAGGGTGGATGAAAAGTCAAGTTTACAAAAGAAAGGTGGATACACGAGACGAATTGCTCGCGCGCATTTTGGATGCTGCTGCCCGCATAAAGGAACGTCAAGATCAACTCAGACGAACAACACGCGATCTTCGCACACGAGTTGCAAAGTGCATTGAGGTTGACGGTGGGATTTTCGAAAACGTATTGTAAACTGTAACAAATTTGTCATTTCTGTATCTGATACCATTCAAAATGCCAATGTTTAAACATTAAATGTTAGAAAGAGTAATTGGTTTCCCTTTCTTGATTACCATTAACAATGCTTTTGTATTTGTAGATTCAAACAGCTCTATCTCCGTAACCATTCAGAATTAGACACATGTTCATATGAACTTTTTTTCTCACAATGACCGATACTATCACCTCCCGAAGTATTGACCTTTCCTCCTGAAACACCCTGTGTGTGTATATATATAATGCACACAGACCGTGCATAGAACAAGGAACTCTTCTGGGAAAATTAAATCCACTATAGTTTGAATAAGTAATGGTAAATGATAAACACTATAGTTTTTCTTTTTTCATGATGTTAGCCCGACGTGGGCAACGGGTCACTCGCAAAGAGTCCCCAAAAATATAGCTTCCCTCACCAGCTATCTGCAAAGCAGATAGGATCCAGCTTTGGGAACAGGATCTAGGGGTTACAGCTACACCTAACCTACTATATCCAGAACCTCAATGTAAGCGAAAGAACCCTTTTCCCATCACTGTTCGTGTTACTACCGTTAGTATCATAAACATTATTGTTATTAATAGTAATAGTTATTCTTTTTATTATTAATTCTAGAGAGGATACCCTTGTATATATATATATATATATATATATATATATATATATATATATATATATATATATATATATATATATATATATATATATATATATAGGGTGTCGCAAACGTCAGGAGTCAAAGGAGCCAGAGAGAGAATGGATTTCTTTTCCGTTCTATGGCCACCATAGTTAAAAATTTGTAATTTATATTTTTTTTAACTATAAAAAGAAGTAATTTTATTTAAAAATAGTGGCGGCCATTGAAAGGAAACGAGCCATTCTCTCTGGCTTCTTTGACTCCTGACTTTTGCGCCATCCTGTGTATATATATATATATATATATATATATATATATATATATATATATATATAAAAGAGAGAGAGAGAGAGAGAGAGAGAGAGAGAGAGAGTATCTGTATAAAGGGATAAAAATAGAATAAATATAATTACCAATTCGTATAAAATTTCTCACCTCGATTACTCGCCATTGTTTCTGTTATTGGCAATTGAGGGCAATCCTTTTAAGTGCTTTGAACGAGGGGACCGAAGGGTTGCTCAATCAAATCGAAAAATGTCTGCTTTTCCCTCCATTGTTTCTGCTTGTGTAAGTCTTGAAAATAAACCTTAATATAATAAATCAAAACGATTAAGACTTTAAATTAATAAATATAAAAAAATTAGTTTTTATTATTATTATTATTATTATTATTATTAGTATTAACGTCTCTACTTTTTCCTACTCTCGTAAATGTCGAGATACTTTGATAAGTGTAAAAGTAGGTTATATTTTGCATGCGTGGTTAGTGTATTGAAAAAAATCCTTGGTTGAAAAGGAAAAAAAAAATATGATTCACTATTTGTACACGATACCAAATACTTAATCCAACTCGGGTGTGAATTACAGAACTTTGGGATTTACTCTTTGGTACAGTGTGCGAATATTCAGTTATTTTAAACAGAATTTTCTTCGTGATATAGACAGTCAGTCATATTTCTCTATGTTAGGTCCTACATCAAATGTCATACTAGCAATTAGCATGACATTTGCATTTGTAAAACATACGAATATGACTATGAGGAATACAGATAACATACTGTCATGCAAGGATACTATGTGGCCATATTCGCAACACCGTTTCCCATCCATCAGCGAACTTCAGCGACACTGGGTCTGGCTGGTATTTGGATGGGGTGGGGGGACTTTCCTTCGCGTCCAGATTATGTGATTCAGACCCCACGTAAAGTTGTAGGTCTCCTCCGTCATGCGGGAAGTGTTTAGTACACAAATGAGTGTTCGAGTGGTGTTCTGTTTAGTCATTAAATAGCGAGGTACTTGCTAATCTAGCCTAACCTAACCAAACCTTAACTAACGTAACTTACTAAGGACAAACGTATCTTTTCACGGACAATAAAAATTTTTCTAGATGTTTTTAGAATTTTTTTAATGTTTCAAGATACCGAAAGTGTTACCTAACAAAAAACTGCCTCACTTCATCGGTGAAGTGAGGCACACACATCACACACGGCCTTACTTATGCCAAATCGCCTACGCACGCATATAACCAAACACACACACACACACACACACACGCACCAATGTAGAAAGAGAAAAAGACGCATTTTAGTCCATTCTTCTAAAGAAAATTGTTGTAATTCATTCAAATTCGAAGGGTTTCTCTTGCGGACAGCTTTTTACAAATCAAACCATAAATTCTCTATTAAATTAAGATCTGGGCTTTGACTGGACCACTCGAGAAGCTTGAAATTCTTTTGTTGGAGCCATTTCATAGTGCTTTTACTTTTATGTTTTGGATCATTATCTTGTTGTACAGTAGTACCCAATTGCGACCAATTCGCGACTCCCAAACTAACGGCAATACATTTTTTTCTGAAATTTCCTGATATTTCTTCGAATTCTTGATTCCATCGATGACAACAAGCTTTTCTGGACCAGAAGCACTATAGCATTCCCAAAGATTTTTTTTAATTCGAATGCAGTATTTGATTTTCGCCAAACATACTGTTGCTCGTTGTTCTCGAATAATTCAATTTTGGTCTCGTCTGTCCAGAGAACTTTCTTCCAGAATGTAAATCCATCATTTTGATGATCCTTGGCGGACTTTAAACGAACTTTTTTGTACGGTTTTCGTAGCAATGGTTTTCTTCGTGCAACTCTTACATATGCAGAACATTTTTTCTCAACGTACGATGTACAATAGATGGATGGACATCGATCTTAACAATCGTAATGTTTGGCAAATATCACCTACAGTCACTCGCGGATTCGTAGCAGCCAATCTTTAAATCGCTCTAGCTGTACGTTCTGAAACCTTACAAGGTCGTCCACATCTTGGTAGAGTTTTGATTGTTTCAAAGCCTTCCCATTTCCTCATAACTGTAGCAAACGTCATAAATGGAATTCGAAGGTCTTCTCCTATCTTCCTATAACTCTTTCCAGACTCGTGTGCAGTGGTAACTTATCTCTTAACGTCTGTAGACAGCTCTTTACCACGACGACCCATTGCTAACTAATGGCTTGTACAGTCAACCGTCTTCCATGAAGATTCACAGAGAAAATTCAGAATAGTGATAAAAATTTTAAATTTTTCAAGCCTAAAGTGGACACAAAGTATTAAATAATTTCGTAAATAAATGTACGAAGACTTTGTAATTTTATTTTATTTTTGTATTTTCCTCAAAATCTTTGATGTTTTACACTATATGCTGGAATTAAACTAATTTTTTATGTGTTAATATTTTCAAACGAACATCAAACGTTTCATAACTATCCTATGCAGAGGCGGGTTAAGACACCTCGGGGCCCCTGGGCAATGAAGAATATGGGGGCCTTTTTTTATAGCTTTTTATTAACAATACATGTACAGGTACAGTACATAGTACTAGGGGCACTCAATATTTTGCCCCACCATTTATTCTTAGCCAAATAATAGGCCACAGGGCTGAAATGTCTTTTGGGCCGTAAGTTTGAACTTTCTGCGCTTCACATAACCGGATTTTTCCAGTTTCAACCTTCCCTCCTTGTATAAAACCGCTTTTAAACGCCCTTGTATGAAACCGATGTTTAACGCAGTTTCAAAAATGGTGTCTGACAGTGATGTGCGTCGTAAACAGAGAGCTATTATCGAGTTCTTAACCGCAGAGAAGGAAACAGTTGGAAATATTCGCAAACGTCTACAAAACGTTTACGGAGATGCTGTTGTTGATCGAAGCACAGTTGGATGCTGGTCTAAACGTGCGAGATCATCGGAGAGAGGGAGAGCCAGCCTCGATGATGAGCCACGCAGCGGTCGCCCGGCATCGGCTGTCACATCTCACACTGTGCAACGTGCTAACAGCATCATTCGATCAAATCGGCGCGTCACATACAAGGAACTATCACTGGAGCTATGAATTAGTGAAGGAAGTGTGAATACGATAATTCAGCAACTGGGATAGTCAAAAGTGTGTTCTCGGTTTGTTCCTCGCGAGCTGACAAGATCACAAAGCCCAAAGAAGAGAAATTGCGTCCGAGTCGTTGGTTCGATACGAGACAGAAGGGGATGACTTCCTTTCACGAATTGTGACTGGGAATCCATGGAGTGGCCAATCCATGGAGTGGCATCACGCAGACTCTCCACGCAAGAAAAAGTTCAAAATGGCTCCCTCTGCAGGAAAGGTTATGGCCACCATCTTCTGGGACATGAAAGGAGTGATTCTGGTGGACATTATGAAGAAAGGACAAACAATCAACTCAGAGGCATATATTGCTATCCTACAGAGACTCCAGAGACATATAAAGCGAGTTCGACCGGAGAGAACACTGGAAGACGTCCTTTTTTTGCACGATAACGCAAGACCACACAACATTTTGAAAACAAGAGAGGCCATCACAAAAATGCGCTTGACTCTGTTACCCCACCCTCCATACAGCCCGGATCTGGCACCTTCAGACTTCCATTTGTTTGGACCAAAGAAGGATGCTATTCGTAGAAGAAAGTTTCAGAGTGACGATGAAGTTGTTGAGGAGGTTAAGAGGTGGCTCCAGCGGAACCCAGCGGACTTTTACCAGCAAGGAATCTACAGATCTACAGAGGCTAAGGCTAACAAAGACCCTAAGATCCACTCTAAGGTTAGCCCGAGAGAAAGAAGAAAGTAAGGGGTTAAAAGAAGAGAATAAGGGGTTAGTAAGTAGCAAAACCTATCACTCGTGGGTTAAAATTCATTCAGAAAGAGAGAAAGAAAGACACCATCACCATCTGCCGGCCACTGCCGACAAGTCGGAAAAAGAGTCGAAGAGAATACTTCCAGCTGTTGCAGACCAATCCTCCATTCCATAGGGAGGAGGATGCAGCCCACTCTGCCGGAAATGGGTGAAAGATGAAAAGAAGTAAAATAATAAGAACGCATTACAAACCATGCAACACATTCTTAACTCAAAGAACAACACATTCTTAACTCAAAGCAACACATACCTCCAGCGGTTGCAGACCGGTCCTCTACTCCATAGAGAGGTAGAGGACGGAGCTCACTCCGCCGGAAAGGGGTGTTTCGAGGTGGAGGAAAGCCGTAGAAAAGGATGGAGACTATATGGAAAAATAAAAACTTGTAAAAAAAAAGGTACGTAACTACTTGTGTACAAAATTTCTGGAACTTACAAGGAAACTTGGAAAGAAAAAAAAAAGGTGGAGCAAAATATATTGAGTGGCCCTCGTACATTTACAAGAATTATATGTACGATGCTCAGGCTAATTGAGAAACAAACTTAAAAGAACCTTAACACAGTGTATTTTGCCGTTTGCTAAAACAAAACAGTATTAAACAAACTTTACTTTAGGGCCTATAAAACAAAATAAAACAGGGAATTTGTCAGTTCTGTACTCTGTCATATTTAATCAAAGAAGTTTGCGAAATCTCGAATTATATCATCGAAACTCAGTTGATTGGGGGGCCCCTCAAGCATGGGAGCCTGAGGCTTCAGCCTCAATAGCCTCAGTGTCCAGTCAGTGATAATCCGCCTGATCCTATGCATGATACAAAATATAAGGACAAATATAACTGAACTATTTCTCTGTATGAATACTTATGAGCGCCACTATATACTTTTCGTAACCTTTGTTCGTTCTGACGAAGGTCAAGCTTATCACTCACCTTAGACCTACAGTTTAACGTGGAATCCGAACCACGCCCCACCAGCAGCCCAGCGTCTTAATCACTAGGCTACCCATTTATCTACCAACCACTTTCTTTGTTGTGTGGAAGGAAGAACAGCTGGGTTTTGCTGCGCACCTGCCGTCACCGGGTTTCGATCCTGGGGCCGATGAATTCGTAGTCAGCGACGCTAACCACTACACCACCGAGGCTCTCTCTCTCCTCTCTCTCTCCTCTCTCTCTCTCTCTCTCTCTCTCTCTATATATATATATATATATATATATTATATAATATATATATTACCAATCAATAGTTGTTGGCAATGGGACCTCAAACAGTCTCGAAAACGAGCAAATTCTGAACAAATGCGAGAATAATAATATTGTACCGTAACTTAAATGGGACCTATGAAACTCTGTCTCTGTCGAGTTCGTACACTGATGGAATATTTGCCATCACTGGGGGATAAAGATAAAATTTGCCACCATTAGCGGAGAGCTCACGATAACGTCATCAACTTTCAGGCAATCAGGATTCTTCTAACAAATTTTGACTGGCAAAAAAAACTGGTGTCCGTGAAACTTAATATTAGCCTGGAAAAGATTATAATTCCACCTCAATAATTGTGAGTATAACGTCGATTCTTCGTTCAACTCAATTTCTTTTCTTAGCAAATTAATTATTTTTATAACTTTTTCATAAAAAATAAAATAAATTTCAATTTCACTCATACGTCTTCGCGCAACTGTTATCCTGACGTTACCCTAACATTTGCTTGAAGTAACGTTATCATTGTTATGATGCAAACCTTACAAGAACGTTAGTTTACCGTTTTCATGTTAACCGTAACCTTAAATCAATGAACCGAGCCAAATATCAACGTTGATGTGACGTTTGCACGCTAGCTGGAATACTTCCTTACAATTTATTATATGGAATAAGATAAAGTGATATTTTTTGTATTATATTGTAATGAACTATTTAAATTTTATATATTTTTATGCCATTAGTTGAGCGACGACTCATATTTTTATAAAGACACATTCTTGTACTACATAATCAATCACTTATTCTGCCTGCTGCATTCTGCATTTTACTCTAGTCTATCCAGTCGACTAAATGGACAAGGAACAATGGCGGACTCATCACGGGAGATCGAAAGACATGTTTTCTCTTCGTAATATTTCATTTAATTAACCTTAATTATATATATATATATATACACACACACACACACACTCGTATATTAACCTTTAGCTAGTGGAAAAACTGCCTATGTGTGCCTACCTCCTTAAAAGTCGCTTCAGTTTCAAATGTTTCATTCTGAGTGGTTACTCTCTACATGTCTGTTGTTAAGCACGAGAAAACCCTTTCGCATATTAAGAATAATAAGAAATAATATTTGTTTTCATTAAAAAAATAACATTTGTTTCCATTATCAACGATAAACGTCATATCAAATTTTTTTTATTAGTTCCATACACTACAGAAGCAAGTAATACTGGCCGAAAGCGGTAGACTGAAAATGTTGCACGTAGTTGCAAGATTATGTCAGTGGATTCCATTCGGAACATTGCATTGCTGCAAAGAAACGATACTTCCAACATTGCAATGCAGCAAAGAAATGATACTTCCAACATCATAATAATACTGCGAGTTTTCTCCCCCATTTTCCCACGCAACATTTCGTCTCCTGTCGTTTGCTATGACAACCAGAAAAAAGTGGAGCTATGTTTTCAATTTACTTTCATTTATTTATTAATTATTTAATTATTATTTTATCACTTCTTTCTCTGAAATCGTATAATTGAAACATCATTAAAGAAAGCTAAGAAGCGCATCAATTTTCCGCTGATGCTTCACAAAGGAACATGCTACAATAATCTGTAAATGACTAAATGTAGAGGGAAATTTCTATTATCTGACCTTGGGTGGATTGAATGAATGTCTCTCTCTCTCTCTCTCTTCTCTCTCTCTCTCTCTCTCTCTCTCTCTCTCTTTTATATATATCGTATATATAATCTCATTTATTTATTAACTGACAATAGCCCCGCGGAAATATTCATTTATGGTTTTTCCTCTTTGTAACTTATTTCCAAACACTTCTTCGGCATTCAATTTCATACGTATACTTCTTTATTTCACTAATTCTTCTCTTGTCATCTCTTTTCTCGATTTTAGTGGTCAGCTTGATGTATGCAGTATTTCAGTTTCAAGGCTCATTTCAACGCTCATTTTACCATTTGAAGATCTGTGTTCTTACACTGTAGGTTTCGCTGTAACTTCTAATAATAAATATACTGCCATATTTTTTAAATGCAGGAAGATGGCTCAAAGGGGATTGCCCGCAAAAATGCCCCACTCCAAATAGTAGGAGAAAGAAAGAGCCGAAATCCAGATCCGAAAGACGGTGCCGTTTTTTTGTTTTTATTTTTAAATTTTGAAAAGATTTTGTAGCGTGTAAAGTGCATTTATGTGCAGTGAGGAGTAGAGGGAGAAATATGTGTTTGAGAGCATGCTGGACTGCTCACAGGGTAGATGAGACGCGGAAAAAGAACGGCTAAGGAGAACAGTGACAGGACGGGGGAAACGGGAGTCCCAACACACCCTGTCTCCTGATTAACGTCTTCCTCGAAGTACTTCCCTGGTCGATTGGTGTCTACAATATATATATATATATATATAAAATTGACATGCGCCTCGGTGATGTAGTGGTTAGCGTCGCTGACTACGAATCCATCGGCCCCGGGTTCGAGACCCGGTGACGGCAACCGGCGCGCAGCAAAACCCAGCTCTTCATCCTTCCACACAATAAAGTGGTTGGTAGATAAATGGGTACCCTGGGTAGTCAAGTACATATAAGTTTCCGTACGTGGTTCATCACTTCTGGCAGCAACAATGCTGTTATCACAATCCAACGAGCGGTCAAATTCGTAATCATTTCGCGCGTTTAACCCAAATATTAATGAATTTTGACCCCCTTTTTCGCACATTTTATTCCCCACCAGGATCGAACCCAGCTACGACTGGATAAAAAACTAACAACAACCTGGCGACATTTCAGATCTATACACATCGGATGCGGATGGACAAGACCATAACATCGAAACTCAAGTTTACTTAACTTAACCTAGCGTAACCTAAGTCTATGCTACCCTAGCCTAGTGTAACTTAGTTTAACCTGCAATATGCTCTCGATCGAATGTCATAATACCGACTATTTCATCACGCGTAACGTTTAAGTGTTCATGGTCAACGCCCGCGTCTGCGAATCAGAAAACCTGTGTTCGAATTAGGGATGGAAAATAACCGAAAAGTGTAAAACTGGTTTTCACCGTCGCTATATTCTTGAAGCCGGTTTTTACCGGTTTTCACCGATGGGATTCTGTATGCTCTTTAGGAAGGTAAATGATCAAAATATTAAACAGAAATAAGGTTTTAATTGATTCAATCAAGTATGTGTAACATTTGAATTAAAAAGTTTATTATCGAACTTGATTTTTGAAATAACACTTGAGAAAACAAAGAGCATTAAGTGTCTGATCTGACATTCTTGATCGAATCTTTGTGACGAATAAACCAGCAGATGAAAACACTCTCGGACTCTACGCTGGTGGCCTTTATTGTAAGCAACGCCTCGTACATTCGATCCAAATTTTCGCTTCTATTCAAAGTAGCTTCAAAATATTTGAATTCATTGTTTACGTCAAAGGTCTCAGAAGAATCTTTCTTGGGTTTCATTTTCAGTGTGTTCATCTCACACATGTACTCGTTCATAAGTTGATCGTCATCATTTACTTCACGACCTGAGCTGCATTGTGAATCTTCGAGTTTCGAAGCAATTGATTGGACTTGGTCGTCTGTTTCTGAAATCTGGCAAGCTTCTGGAAAAAGCCTCTTAAATGTACGATCCGCATACTTCTTAAGTGCTTGTCTTGAAGGAAAGAGGAACGGTGCTGATGATTCATTTTTCAAGACCTCGGGATTGTGGAGAAAACTCAGCAAGGCGACAGCTTCTTTTTGTCTTCTCGATGAGTAGCGATCAATAAGACACTGACGTAGTTCAAAAGCTAAAGGATTGTTTTTGCTTTCAAATTTATCCAAAATGAACTTCATGGAAGATTCAGCTTTGAGCAAATTTGCATCTTCGGAACAGTCCCTTCAAAACAATTTCCAGTGGACGAAGCGTATCAAAGAGGCTCTTTAGAGCATTCCATTCTTCATCTGAAATCGTCTCTGTTGAGCATATCACTCTGAGGGCCTATGGAATGCAATTTTTGAGTTTCAAAAATCTTTCTATCATGACCAAAAGACTGTTCCACCTTGTTCTACAGTCAGGATAAGCTTCATTTCCTTTCCATTAAATTCATCTTTGACAAAATTCTGCAATCTCTCATTTTTCAAAGGAGACTTTCGAAATATGCGGCAGATTTTTCTCACCTTATTTATTACTTTTAAGTAATCTTCTCGAACTGAATTTTCAGCAGTTTTTTAATACAAGATATCCGAAACCGCGAGATGTATAGCATGTGCAATGCATTGCTGGTGATCAGGTACTATTTCTCTTCCAATTTGACCATTACTGAGGCACCGTCGGTGATGCAACCCACGATATGCTTATCTAGGTCCAAGCCAAAGTCTTCCAATCTTTTCCTAACGATTGCAATAGTTTTGGTGCTATCGAGAGAACCATTTATTTTCATGAGACCAAGAGACCAAAGTTGATTTTCATCATGAACATTAATATTAATATATCTTTGGTTTTGCAAAGATGTATACTCATCCATAGTTAATGAATAGCGGATTCCTTGTCTCACCTGATTCTTGAAGTAGTTGACCAAATCATGTTTCTTTTTCTCATAAAAACTAAGCACCATTATTCTGACACCATTAGGGGAAGTTGGACGAGGCTTGTCGTATTTTATCTTTCTTAGGCTTTCTTGATTGAATTCACTTTTAGCAATTGATTAGAAACTCAGTCCATCTACACACGCAAGTTTCGAAATTTCCTCTTCTATGGACTTTTTTTGCACAAACTCTTCCACTGTTCTTTGTTTCTTCAATGGCTGATTAATCTGGTCGATGTTTATGCCATGAATATTTTTCATGTGGGATGATAAACTTGAAGTAGAACCTCCACAACACTTTAAAACTTTGTGATAAATTCTGTCATACACTCTGCTTCTTCTTTATTCTTACGAGTGAAATGATACCAAGCATTTGATTTCTTTGACATGATGGAGTATTAAATCTTAGAATCTTAACCGATCAATGTGCAATCATCCACATAACATTCAAGACTGAAACATCAATTATTTACACTTATAAACAAACAAAAACGATACGAAACGATGCAAAAGTAATTACTATGTTTTGTAACGTTTGGAAACGTTGTTTCATAGAAAATGGACAAAGTGATCGGAGACTCGCGCAAAAATGTGAAAACCGGTTTCTTATCGTCGGTTTCGGTGATGATTAAAAATTTTCATCACCGGTTAAAAACCGGGTTCCATCTCTAGTTCGAATCTTGGTGGTGTGTGTATATATATATATATATATATATATATATATATAATTTGCTAATTTAAGTATTATGCATTTTTGGAAAAAGTTTTTCCTTCATCCCGACGAAAGTCTGAATGTAAAAGGCAAATGCGACAAAACCAATCTTTTTCAGATGCTTTTTCCACATTATTCGTCCTCTTCCAACACTTAAATGCATCCGTGTCTATTTCATCTATTTCGTTCCTTATTCCGTTTCTTTTCGTCCTCCATTTAATGACTTTTATTGAAACTCGCGTGCGATATTAGCATACGTCCGCTACAATGGCTTCCCTCGCTCCTACTTTTCAAGAGGTTTTTTTGGCGGGAAATATCAAAAGCGCGGGAAAACTAATCCAAGGCATCACAAAGGCTCTCAAATAGGCTGAAATTGATACAACTTCTGTGATTGATTTCAGCTCCGCCATTTTGAATGGATGAAGTTCGCTGCATTTACGCTTATAAAGCCAATCTTGTGTATATTAAATGTTCGCTTTAATCTATTCCCTTTTTAAAGTTAAGATTAAAAGAGTCTCCGGAAGGTTTCGCTCTATTATTCATTCAAGAATTTGCAAATTGCTCTATTGAATTTACGAAGGAAAATAATTTAATTTTTAAATCCTTCGATTTTATACGTGCTAGATTTGCTTTCGATTTAGTCATTAATGACGCAATGACAGAAAGGGGAAATTATTTTATACGTTATACTACTTCGTCCACTTACTACCGCAGTCCAAAGTAGGAGCCTTAATTAATTAATTAATTAATAAGTGAACATAAACCTAGTAAATACCAGAAAATCCCTTACACTCCAGTTTAACCCATTTATGCCGGAACTCGATTTTAATTTTTGCCTTTAAATTCCAGTGCAAATGTTAACAATTTGACCGTTTCTCACATATAGGAAGCAAAGTATAAATGAGTTAATTAATAAAAAGGATGTAA
>JAJOZX010012021.1:25000-104846 GCA_023014485.1 Bathynomus jamesi | reverse complement strand
TTCTTTCTCTTGTTGAGCGCATGCCTCGAATTTCTTCTGCTGTAATTGCTGCTAGAGGATGCTATTTTGATGAATCTAAAATTTAGACCTTCCTTTTTGGTAAATTGTCCTGATTTGTTATTTAAGTTCCCATGTTTGTACTTATGAATTTGTGTCATGATAACTTAGTAAATAAATGAAAAACTTTAAACAAAATTTGAAATTTATGAATATTTCAGGGTGTACTTAAACTTTTGACCGGTAGTGTGTGTGTGGTTGGTTCAATTCTTTTTTAAAATCACTTTGCTAATCCAGGTAATCCTACTAATGGTACAAAGAGGAGGTTTATTAACGTTCCTAAAATTACAAACAACGTGTATTTTTAATATAATTACTAAAAATTTATAACAAACCAATCAAAATAATTTCTTGAACATTATCCGTTAACACGAAATAAGGAATGAAATTCCTTGATCGAAAACTTAACAGGCAAAGCTACTCTTCCCTATCTATTTCAGTGAAAACGTAGCAAAAAGGGTAAAATTCAATAACAATGAAATAGAAGGCATACATTTAATGAATACTTAAGCATATGATTCTACATGAGCACCATCAGTATCTCTACAGAGTTCGAATCTGTCAGCAGCATTGCGGAACACATTTTGGAGTATGACAAGAGGTTATTTTTGAAGCTGCTGTTACGATACGAGCACGTAAATCTTGCAGATCTGTAACCCTCGTTTGATAGAAGTTTGATTTGATAAAGCCCCATGCAAAGAAATCCAAGAGCGTTAGGTCAGGAGATCGAGCCGCCCAGGGCCTGTTGCCTCCACGTCCGATCCACCGATTTGGAAATCGTTCATTTAGGTACTCCCGAACAATGTTTGCGTAATGACAAGGTGCCCCATCTTGTTGAAAGACGACGGTGTTTAAAATGCCATCTGAATGGAGCTGTGGTATTCCAGGAATTGCTGAAGCGTGTCCAGATAATCCCTGTAACTGTAGCTTCAGCAAAGAAAAAGAGCCCATAAATCTTAGATTTGGTCATACCCAACCAGACGGTAATTTTAGGAGAATCTCGTTCCCATTGATAGAAATCAACTGGCTTTTCATTAGCCCATATGCGGCAGTTATGGCGATTAACCTTTCCACACGTGTGGAAAGTTGCTTCATCACCATTAAATTTTCATTCTGAATGTGTTCAACAAGATCGGCACACATTGCACTTCGCTTTGGATAATCCTCCTCTTTTAAGTCAAGAAGCACTTGAATGTGATAACTTCTCTTCAACGTCGATTTCAAAGTTTTGTGGAGAGTTGAGTTGGGTGTCCCGAGTCTACGTGATGTGGTGAGAATTGACATGCTTGGATGTTCATCGATAACATTACGTACTGCATTTACAGCATGCTTAGACACTTGGACGTCCAGATCTTGACTCATCATGAACAGATCCCGTTCTTTTAAATTTATTAAGGAAATCGCGAATTGTCTTGTCTGTAGGACCTGGCTTGTGAAATGTTCTTCCAAACCTCTCATATATTTCTTTGCATTTCTTTCTTTTAATCCGAAGTATCACCACCATCAGCCGTTTTTGTACATTCATTTTCATAGGGTTCTGCAACAAAAATAAATGCCGTTAATTTAGCGAAATAGATAGGGACTTTATAAACACCCTATATATATATATATATATATATATATATATATCATATATATATATATATTACAGCTAGGGTTTATTTTAACGATCGTCCGGTCGTCTGATACTACTAAGTATTGTAAATTAACCTTTGGGATTAAAATTAACAGCCCGTTAATTTTAACCTCGGCAGTTAATTTAGAATACTTAGTAGGCTCAGACGACCGCCGGACGACCATTAAAATAAACCCCCGATTATTTGATATATATATACACACACACACACACACACACACACACACACACATATATATATATAATATATATATATATAATTCAATAACCCATTAATGCTCAAGACAGTCGCAATCACAGCTTACGTGGAAGTGAGATATAAAAATGTATATTTTACTCCTATCATTCAATAATAATACTTTAATTATGAAACGGGACGATTTCGTCCTCGCATAGCGTAGGCCACATCCCGAGCACATTTTTGCCGCCGCGCCACCCGTGGGAACCGAAATACGCACAAGGCTGCACTTATGAAGGGTATCTTCCATTCAGGGACACTCAACTTCGTTCGTATAGGAGGAAATTCTCAAATTTATCCATTCTCATTCGCAGTTTTAGGTTTTTCATAGAAAACACACTTCGGCACCACAATTGCGACAAAACACAATTCTTCAACAAATCGAGAAACTTTTCGAAAATGTTCAATTTCCACTTCGAGCATTCTCCATTTGCGGATGAAATTGGGAATGACACTGAATGATAAGTAATCCTTGAAAGAGTGATATATATATAATCTCAGACATGGGGTAGTAGTAATAGACTATTACAGGATTTTTCAAGTAATAGATCATAATTTTTTGGCTGTAATAGTAATAGAAGGCAAAGTAATAAATAAATTTTAGGCTGACCATACGTACCGTTTTGAACGGGACAGTACCGTTTTTTTTATATTTCCTGGCCGTCCCGTCGTTTTAATAAAAATGTCAATTTTGTCCTGGTTTATGTACTTACTTTTTCATGAATACAGAATATTACATAACCCCCGTCCCTTTTTTGCCATCCCAATGTCCCGTTTTTGTCTCAAGGAAATATGGTCAGCCTATAAATAATAGTCTATTACTTTTCTATTACAGTGGCAATGGACATATTGTGTGAAAAATGAACTAAATCTACTCTCAACTAAAATAAACATGTATGTGAACTAATATTGTGGCAAATTTTTCCTTCAGTAAAATAAAATTTATCAAGACCTACAGTCTCTGAAATTGTAATAATTTGATTGAAACAAATATTTGTTAGCACACTGCTTCGAATTGCATTTAAATAGACATAAAGATCCTTTTTAAATGAGTGAAGTACCCCACCTACAAAAGTAATAGTAATTGATGACCAAGTAATAGTAATAGAAGAAATCAACAGTAACAGTAATAATAGAAACCCAGTAATAGACCCCAAAACTGAGATTTTATATATATAATATATATATATATATATATATATATATAATATATATATGTGTGTGTGTGTGTGTGAAGTAGTATGCCCGCAAAATGGACGAGTGCAATGCAATTACAAATGTTGCAAGGCACCCCATATTGCCAACCCCACCCCCTTGTTGCAAGGCACCCCCAAAATGGGGGAGGGGTTGCAAGAGGTTATGCAATTTGGAGGCGGAGTTATCCCCCAAGCTGCAATGAACCCCGCTGGGGGAGACAACCTAAAAGAGAGGAGGAGAGGTGTTCGCCAGGCAGCAGCCAAGCGCATATCAAGACCAGCCGAGCGGCCGTTGTCTTATAGGGTCCCTAATCAGCCAGTTCGCTTATCTGGCTGAGTTGTCAATTTGTACTGTGTACACTGCACGTACACACCCATCTATACACCCATTACGTTTATGTGCGTCGCGCGACCGCGTTAAACTCTAAAGTAGAGTGGAGGCGGGCTCGAGACCCGGCGCGTCCTTCCGCTGTTGATAGCCAGGGTGACCTAATGATCATTGTTAAACAGTAGGTCTAAGGTGGGGTGTAAACATCCTTCCACGGTTCGTAGGGGCAGGACCCCGTTATTGCAACACTCGATCATGTTTATCTGTTTATTTCTCATATATATAATATACTTCCCATTTAAAAGTAGGCCTAAGGTGGAGTGTAAAGATTCACCAGAATGAACAATTCGGACGGAGAGCAAGGCGAGCCTATATATATATCTAAATTTCCGGAAAAAAGTTCATCTAAAAATTCTGAAAATTAGTACAAGAAATGTACACAAAATTTATAATCACATCAAACTGTATTAATTAACGCAGCCTCTACCATTTCTGATAATTATTCTTTTAAATTATTTTATATCAATGTAAAACCCGTTCACATGCTGTTTTATTTCTTTATTGACGGTTCTCTGATTTCAAATTCAAACTTCAACTCTCTCACTGACCCAGTTATGACCCTGCTCCCCATAGCTTTTCTTGTCTTCTACAAAAAAAAAATTAATTGCAAGGTTATAAACGAATTTCCATTCTGAATTTTTCTGTATATATCTTCGTTCACATTTAAAAATAAAATTTGAAACATGTTTCTACAACAAAAAAATTAATTACGGGCCATAAAGTCCTTCTATTCTGAACTTTTCTCATATATATATATATATATATATATATATATATATATTATATATATATACACGCGCGCGCGCGCGGTTTTATTTCTTTATTGACGGTTTTCTGATTTCAAATCCCAACCTCAACTCTCTCTCTCTCTCTCTCTCTCTCTCTCTCTCTCTCTCTCTCTCTCTCTCTCTCTCTCTCTCTGACCCAATTATGACCCTGCTCACCGTAGCTTTCTTGTCTTTTACAAAAAAAATTAATTGCAGGGTTATAAACGGATTTCCATTCTGAACTTTTCTCATATATATATATATATATATATATATATATATACACAGGGTGGGGCACGGGAACCAAGTGTTTTGGAATAATCAGGAAAATGATATTTATTTTTGTAAAGAAAATATATTGGTAGAACAACATTCGTAAGAACATAGCATTTCATGTCATAATAATCATGTACCGAAAATTATATCTGGCATATGATGTCCTTGGCCGTCGACGCATTGTTGAAGGCGTTTACGAAAATTGGCCTCCACTCTTCCCAGCAGGTCTCTGTTGATTTGGATGATTTGTTGACGGATCGCTTCCTTCAATGCATCTATGTACGGGGCTTGTCCTCGTAGACACGTGACTTGAGGTACCCCCATAGAAAGAAGTCACATGTGGACAAGTCAGGGACCGAGGGGGCCATGCAATGTCACCAAATCTCGAAATGAGATGGTTGGGAAACAGGGGGCGAAGAAAGCCATTGACGCTCTGGCGGTGTGTGGCGTGGCCCCATCTTGCTGAAACCACAAATGTCGACGAGCAATACGCCTTCTTCGTAACTCAGGGATGAAAAAGGTGTTCACCATCTCAATGTAACGCCCAGATGTTATGGTAACGGTAACCCCATTTTGTTCGAAGAAATAGGGACCGATGACGCCAAACTTTCCCACCGCGCACCAAACTGTAACCTTAGGGCTATGCAGCGGTTTTTCATGGAGTTGTCGCGGATTTTCAGCAGCCCAATACCGACAGTTTTGATTGTTGACGGCCCCATTAAGGTGGAAATGGGCTTCATCACTCATTACCACCATCATGTTTTCATTCTGCTCATAAAGTGCAAGCATTTCCTGTGCAAAATTCAGTCGTTGGGGCAATCGTTTACATTCAATTCCTGCACCATCGCTAACTTGTATGGGTGAAAATGTAATTCTTCATGCAAAATCCGTCTAACAGTACGATTGCTGATTCCGAGTGCAGCTGGATGTCTCCGAGCAGAGCGGCCTGGGCTTTGCAACATCGCTTGTCTGACCCTTTCAACGTTCTCTGGAGTACGCACAGTGCGTTGCGGCCCCTTCGGTTTTGTTTTCATTATTGAGCCTCCTGTTCGAAGATTGTTAACCCAACGTAAGATTGTGTCACGAGCGGGAACAGAGTCATTTCGATGAATGTTGAATCTGCGGCGAAACGCACGCTGAACTGCTGTCACTGACTCGCCACTCCTAACAAAATGATCATACGCGAACATGCGGTGTTCTAACGTCCACTGCTCCATGATGGCACCTGAAAGATAAAGGTGAGTGTTAGTTAAGTTAAATGCTATGAACCAGGAATGGAATGCTACCTACCGCACGCCCCTCCCATTCCTAATGGCCGATTACTAGCTATTCAAAAAACACTTGATTCCCGTGCCCCACCCTGTATATATATATATATATATACACTGGGTGATCCAGATAAATGGGACCCATAAAAAAAAGCCAAATATTCTTAATATTTAATTCCTTTCATAAAAACTATATATCATTCGAAAGAGTAGAGTTACAAGTTTATTATGAAATATTTATTTTTTAAAAATGACTCCTTTCAAATGTGCTCCATTAGTTGCCAAGCATTCCAGTGTTCTCGCTTGTAAGTTCTGCATCACTTTTGCAAGTGTGGGTGGTATGGCCTGTATCTCATTTGTGATGGCGGCCTTCAATTCTTGCAAGGTCGTTGGGTTATTTCTGTAGACCCTACTCTTTAAATATCCCCAGAGATAATAATCTAAGGGAGAAAAATCCGGAGACCTTGCGGGCCATTCAACGTCTCCAAATCTTGAGATTAACTCGCCTGGAAACGTTTGACGCAAAACTGCCATGCAGTTCCTCGTGGTATGGCAGGTAGCTCCGTCTTGTTGCAACCAGTGGTTTTCTAGACAAAGATCTCTTAATTTTGGAATAAGGAAATCGGTCAACATTTTTTCGTAGCGATCACCATTTACAGTGACCGTGTTTCCGGTGGAATCCTCGAAAAAGTACGGCCCTATGATCTGAGATGCAGTAAGATCACACCAAACAGTTACACGCTGACTATGCAACGGGACTTCGGTAATATTCAATGGATTTTCTGTTGCCCAGAAACGACAATTTTGTTTGTTTACAGTTCCATTCAAGTGAAAATGGGCTTCGTCTGACATAATCAAAGTTGCTAGAAAATTGGTGGTGTCATTTACCTTCTGTTGGATCCATTGACAGAATTGTCGTCTTCGTGCGAAATCTCCATCGTTTAGTTGTTGCACTGTTTGAATTTTATATGGAAAGAGCATTAAATTTTGCTTGAATATACGGTGTATTGTTCCATATCCAACTCCTAACAGAGAGAAGCACGTCTGATGCTTATGTTAGGATTATCCTGTACAATTTCATGAGTTCTGTTAATGATCTCGTCTATCCTTGCTGTGCGCACTCTTCCAGTTGGTTTTCTTTTTCCAATGCTGCCAGTTAGGGAAAAATTTCTGACACACCGACGGATTACTTTCTTAGAAGGTGATTTTGACATCTGAAAATTTGTCTTGAAAGATCTTTGAGCTGAAACTACACTTCTTCCATGCTCATAATATTGCTCAGTTATGAAACGCAGCTGTTCCACAGTCCATGCAGTCATCTTGAAGGGTTAGTTTTAACTAACACTTTTATTTTGTTTTGTATCTTGTCTTGTATTGTCAAAACCTATACAATCCTGTACAAACTTGTAACAATCCTCTTTCGAATGATGCGTATGATTTTATAAAAGGACTTATACTTTAAGAGTTACTGGGGTTTCTTTTGGGTCCCATTTCTCTGGATCACCCTTTATATAATATATATATACGTTCACGTTTAAAAATAAAATCTGAAACATCTGTTGTTTTATTTTTTTATTGGCTATTTTCAGATTTTCACGTATTTAACCCAGTTCATCACACGCCTTTGTCTTTATCGCTCAAATATCTTTTCACTTATGTTTCAAAGTACCATAAACCATAGTCAGCATTTTTTCTCGAGCATACGCGAAATGTACAGGATATGTCCTGCAATATCACGAAATTCCTTCCCAACAAACGAGAATGTACAGGCAAACTACTACTGCCATAACTTTTTTTTCTCTCTCTCTCTCTCTCTCTCTCTCATACAAGATAAAAAACAAAGCGTTTCTCCACGAATGGGGACATCTGACACGCCCCAGATTTCACGGGGCAACCAACCGCAGCCCTGTGGGCGGATCCCAGGACCCCTGTTTGGCCGCTATGCAGGCCTACGCGTCAATCCCAGCCCAAAATTCACCGCTAGCCAGTAGGAAGCTAACGATTGTGTTTTGTGGGTTGGTCACAGGCCCCCTTATAAAGGGAGAATTTCGACTCGGAGCCTCAGTTCGTGCATATTTTCGTTTAGTGCTTTATAACTATGAGTCAGTTATCTTTGTACAATTCTCCGGATTTGATTGAAGATAGACATTTATGCTCACACGACGCGCCACCTCTTCAACGCTATAGATCGGGGGGAGTTTTTAGCTACCCAGAGTGTTACGGAAAATTGTGAAGTGCAAGAACCGCTCAATGAAGACGCTGCTGAAATGTAAGTAACTTATAAGTGTCTAACCTAGCTTCATTCAGTGTTTTCCTACAAAGAAAAATTAATCCTAGGGCTCTTTCTCGTTAACAATATAACCTAACCGTAAAAGGCGGCAATGAAAGCGTTTTCAAAAATATATTTTATTCTCTGTTACCTTCGGATTATTTCGGATATATATATATATATATATATATATATATATATATATATATATATATTAGTGATGGGACGATACCAAAATTTTTAACGATTCCGATTCCGATACCACTAAAAAGTCTCGATTCCGATTCTCAATATTTTTAAATATAATTCTATACTTGTTTTTCTGGAAATTGTCATATTTTACTCTGGTAAGATTAACTATTTACATTATAGTTTAAAAATAAAAATCAACTGTAAGTTGTAACAATTCATTTTAATCTTCTTGATTACACATCATGGATATACATGTTTTAATGTATAGCTACAATATAATAAAAATATAATTTGTTATCCTCTTTCATTTAAATTTTAAAGTTTACATTGCAAAACTGGTTCAATTAAAAGTTTAAAAAAAATCCTTTTACTCAAAAAGCAAGTTAAAGAATCGTTTTAAGAATCGGAAATCATGGTACAATTCTCTCGATTCCGATTCCGATTCCTGAAAAATGCTCGATTCTTCCGATTTCCGATTCCGATTAATCGTCCCATCACTATATATATATATATATATATATGATACACAGACCGTGCATGGAACAAGGAACTCTTCTGGAATAATTAAATCCACTATAGTCCGAATAAGTAATGGTAAATGACAAATACCATAGTTTTTCTTTGTTAGCCCGACGTGGGCAACGGGTCACTCGCAAAGAGGTCCCATAACTATAGCTTCCCTCACCAGCTATCTGCAAAGCAGACAGGATCCAGCTTTGGGACATGGATCTAGGTTTAAAGCAGCCTAGCCCTGCTACATTTAGAACCCCAATATAAGCAAAAGACTCGCTGCCTCTACGTCAGATTGAATACATCAAAGAAAAAGGGGTAACATCATAAAAAAGAAAACTGGTATTTGTCATTTACCATTACTTATTCGGACTATAGTGGATTTAATTATTCCAGAAGAGTTCCTTGTTCCATGCACGGTCTGTGTGTATCATAAAAAACCTCAGGGGACCATTCTGAGTTCATTCCCATATATATATGGTGTGTTTTTATTTGTACATTTCTTGGAGGATTTTTAGAAATATTAAAAACTATTAAGATTTGGCTCCGAGTTCGAGGCCCGTTGCAGGCAGATGGAGCATACCATACCCAGCTAATCTTACTTTCAAAAACTGTCAGGATATCTACTTATGGTTACAATTTCTTGTTACTCTAACGTAAAATTAATCCCATCATGTTTTTAATTTTCCGGCATATAAGGCGCGCCTTTTTCCCCAAAAAAGTCCCAGAAAATCACCCTGCGCCTTATATGCTCAAGGTCAGGGTCATGGGTAGGCTTTGGGTTACCGGCAAGTGGTGGTTTCGGTGTTGCGGTACCGGTAAACTGAACTCCAAACACCTCCCCTACAAAACTGGTTCCCAGATTACTTTAGAGTGATTAGTAACTATTATAAATTATAATTTATAGATTACATAATAAGCAAACCAGCTTCAACAGTTGTAAATAATCGTAAAGTATCAGGGTCATTAGCTCTTGTCCGACAAACCACTCGTTTGTGCATGTTGTCTATTTTATACAACTCGTTGACATTATTACTGTAAACAACAAGCAGCCATGTTTGTTTCGGTGGTTAAAACCACTGATCTCTACACGATCTTACAACCATTCGTCTTGTTCTGTGTTGTTAGTGTTTACGGTATTATAAATGGACATGCAGTTCATTATAGTAATAAAGTTGTAATGCTCGTAAAGTAAAAAATAAAATAAAATAATAAAATAAAATATAAAATTTGTGCTTTTTTAAAACCTTTAACTCACTAGGCCCAGCAAGTACTGTACTTTTTTATTTTTTTCAAGAATATGCCTGCCAAAATTGGGGTGCGCCTTATATGTCGGAAAATACGGTATTGTCTGTTTCCTTAGGGGTTATTTCAGTGTATATATATATGTATATATATGGTGGCGCTTAATAATATTTTTCTCGTTAATTCAGCACTGCTGTAGGATTTTTAAATTACCAAAACTTGTAAGAATTATCTGCATTTAAATTCGTGGCATTTCTCCTGTTGTAGCTCTCTATTTTACTTAACCTTATAGGACCGAAGCGGAGCTAGGCCGTGTTATAGCTACTTTTGATGAAAGGGGGATAAATGATATGGATGCTTCTCCGCACAACCAACTAGTGACCTGAATGCAGAAGTCGAGGTATTTGCACACATTCGGTCCAGCGAGTGCCACGTCATCGAGGAGATAATGGAAGTATTTTTGAGGTTAAGAACAAAACACATTGTATTTTCATTTATTAAATGGCAGAAAACATGTACAAAGCGGAACCAGTGTCCGTTAAATAAGTCTTAATGGCTACAGTTACAAATGTATATACAACTTTACACAATATAGATATACACCTTTACACATTACAAGGGGTACTAACATATGGGAACCTTTTTTTCTGTCTGCATACACTTTTATCGTTCATATCTGTGTCGCACAAATCGAATAATTTTAAACAATTCATAAATCCCTTCTCACGTGACATGTGCATGAGAAATAAAATGCAATACCGCCCACATGTTTCAGTATAATATCCTTGAAAACGATATGGGCTCCAAACAATCTCAGGCACATGTAATTGCGCAATAAATTGAACAATTACCGAATCATTCCAGGGCTGAAATCCGAGTGAATCAAAATAGTACATTCTTTCCCTATTTTTAAAATAGATTGCAAACCAATGAATCCCCTCACCCCCACAGTGTCGGTGTTAACGATAATCCCATACCAGTTTCTCGTACTTGGCAGCTTCATTATTTCATTCTTCGCAAACACACCGATAAATTTTGAGCGCGTGAAACGGTCACTTACTTTTCATTACTCTCTGCGGTGTATTCGCGTCCATTTTAAAAGTCTGTGACCATGTTTCTGAAACGATCACCTATTCGTGCCTGTGATTCGAGGTACACGAGTACACTTATAGGCGCGTCTATAGGCTTGGGAAATTCCAACCTGACTGAGATATTCCCACTCTGCTGTGGACTTAAATGCGTATTTGCGCCAGCAGACAAGTCAGGCGTAATATCAAATGAATAAATGTTAAATTCTTCGACAAATTCTGCGTTACACCAAAACCAAGTTCGTCACAGGCGCCTGTATTATGAGCCAGACTACTATATGCTCTCACGCAGAGCGGGAACACAGCGTCTGATGAGTAGTCCGTAGTTATGGTCCCTCCCAAGACGATGCCATTTACGTAGAGTAATATTTTTAAGGCCGAAATTCTCGAATTTAAAGGCACTCTTTATATTTTCCATTCGTCGAGGCGTGGTCTTGCATTCCAATTAATATCCTTTTAGGTAGGACTCCAAGGGCCACGTTTTCTAGTTGCTTCGAGGTCAACCCGGCGGGGACCGTATATAGTTTGATCTGTACCCTGTTAATTGGGTATTTTACTGTGGCGTGTATTAAGTCTTTCTCGATTTCTATTTGTTTCGGGGAACTTAATTTCACTCGGCGTATACACAAATACGTTTCCATGATGTGAATCACAACGGGTTTCGCGCCCTCTTCTCGATCAGACCCCAGATTTATACAGATCAGGAATCGTGCGGGTAAGCTTCAACTTCATATCCACCCCGTTTATAAGCAACTTCTCCTAGAATGTGAAGTCTGTATGCAGGCGTCCAAAACATTCATATATCTTTTTTTTTTAAATTTTCAAATTTATCCTTTATTCCATTTTCATCTTTAGTGTGGTAATACCTCGGCGGTTAAAAAGGTGTCCTTCGCTTTTGAAAAGTTGAGGACATTTTCCAGATAGGCTCGTAGGTGGTAGTACCCCGTTCCTGCCGAGATGTTAACCTGGTTTAAATACACCACACTGGCTGAATGTGGAGTGTAAAAAGTTGGTTTCAGGGTAGACAGAGTAACTATCATCGCAGTCCGTTCCATCAGAATGGGCTATACGCAGTTCAGCGTACATGTGCATGCAGCTCGGGTCGAAAAAGTAAGGGCCTGACCTGGGTATCACGAACTCTATAGGGGCACTGGGCGAACTAATTGTATTTAATGGGTTAATTGTAATAAAGTCGCTATGCTCAATATAGAATTGAGTGGGGGCATATCAAAGAGGGACAGTTCCGATTTACAGCATTGTGAACACGGATGGATGAAACGTGCCATGACGAGTCAGAAATAGTGCCACCTCCCTCGACAAGTATTAGTTAACCTGATTCGTGAGAGTAGTGTCCTCAGCTTATATCAGTTAAAAAATGACCAGCCATAGGTTTCATACGCTTAGAGCACTTTTTTGAGTTCCTTTTACGCTTAGCGTCACGTGATGGTAACCCCTTCTTCCTGGCAGATCTCTTCTTTCCGCCACCACGCATTTTTCTCTTTGCATGTTTGATGATTTCATCCCGTGTTCGTTTTAAATGTTTTTTTAGAGCTTCTTTAGGCTTAGTGCTATCCGTTATGTCTTCTGCTGTGTTAAAACCTGTTTGTAAATATAGCACATGTCTGGGGCGGAGAGTTTTCACCCAACTTCTCCATCTTCATTTGATACATTAAGCTGGACAAGTCATGCTGTGCCTCGTGAAAGGTATCTCTTTGGAGAGCTGCGCTATATCGGCCTTCAGCCACAATTGTGAACAGCTCTTTATCTTTAATATTTCTACTAAGCGTTGACTTTAACTTCAATGTGCATGCAGGCGTGTCTATGTTTACGACTTCAAAAAGTAAATCCTATGTCAGGTACGACCTTTCAAGACTTGTTTAACCCCCATCATAATGCCCGATTCCTAGCGATACGTTTGTGCTATAATACCGTTCCTCACCGAACAGGACTGAACGTATAGTATTGTCTAAGGTTATGCCTAATTTTTCGCACTCATCGAATCTTCTAATGATCAGAAATATGATTTGTTCATTTTTAAGAGTTAAAAATTTGGTGGTTAACTGGAGTTCACATAACCCCACCTCATACGAATCACGCTCCAATTCAGTGGGTCCATGGAGTTCTGTCACAAAGTTGGCGAGGGTGTTAGGGTGTACAGACAGGGACGAGCAGGATGGGAGTGTGACGTAGAAATGGTTAGGAGCCATGTTGCATACTATTTAAGCTTCATTATTGCGTCAGCTTTTATATAGGTGTTGAAGCTTTCTGAGTACCCTAGCCATTTCACCAGGTACATTTTTCTCTTTCCTGAACCTTTGCTGCCTATCATTTTCTCAATTTTAAACACACTTTTTTCCTAAATTAAATGCCACTTTCTGCAACTCCTCGCGGTAAAAGCCTCCTGCGATTTCTTCCCCATTCAAATCTTCAACGTAATACATCATTATCTCACCTTTAGGTCTCATAGCCCTAACTTTAAAAATCTCACGTGTCCATCCTTGCTCAAATCCCTTCGCGAATTTATTTCCCGAACGTGACAGCTTTACATAATCATTGATTTTGAAACGCGCAGAGTGTGGTGGTGGTGTTCCATCTCTTCTCACCTCTGGCGCGTACCTCTTTCTAAAACCTCGTTAGGTGTGCCAATCGTGCGATGGTGTGAGCGGTTGTAGGATGAGCCAATGATTCCAGAATGTCTAGAATCTGTATGTGTTTTGTGTAAAATAGCATGCGTTCCTTTATGGTACGTTGAACTCTTTCAGCTAAAGAGCCTTATGTATAGAATTGGTAGTGTAGTATATTAAACTCTGTCAGCATGTTCTGAAAAGCGCGACCTATAAATTCTTTCCCCATATCCGTACAAAAATAGCCAGGAATCCTGTTTTCTTTCAACATCAACGTTTTGGTCGCTTTAGCAACTGTTTCAGGCGATTTATTTTTCAGGGGAATTAGCCACAGATATCTAGAGAATACATCTATTATGAATAGGATGTAGCGGTAACCATCGTTATACACTGAATATCTTTGCATGTCTGTTAAATCCGCCTGCCAAATAGAGTCAATCGAAGCAGCTGTTGTCTTGGCCGTTTTAAACCTTTTTCTCACCGGTTTATGAAGTGTATAAGCATCCTGTTCCCGCAAAAATCTCTCAACATCTTTTTTCCTTACACCGTAAACACCTCTGTACAGTCTATTAACGCCACCATAGGAGGCGGGGTTAGAAATGTCATAATAGCGTTTACTTAATATGTTAGCCATTTGCGTATTTTAGAGCACGTGGATAAGGTGGCCGTTTGTTCTCTTCTTTCTCCTCTTCAGAGGTGCTACGCTGGGGTCGATGGTGTACTCAGTTGTGACACATGCGAGACTTGATCCAAGTCTTTTAACCTATTCAGATTACCTATCAATGTTTTGGGGACATTTATTTGTTGTAGTCTTGCTTTAATATGCTTCTATCCTGTTGGTGAGGGTCTGTCCCACTTTCTCACCAGATCATGAGCAATATCAACGATATTGGATCCTTGTACCCTTGTTCCTTCAACAATGACCTCGACTGTATGATGGGGTCCTCACTCAATAGATTATAAAGACTTAAGCCTTTATTTCTCAATGTATGTGGAAGGCTGTTTTTTAGCACATGTTCGATGTGTTGGGTTCCGTTGTTCTTTGGTTGGTCATCTCTAACGTCGGTGCCAGGACCTGTGTCGCCATGCTCAGCACTATTCGCGCTGTGCCTAATAACGACGGGGAGCTCTGTAGGGTGCTTATAGTCTTCGTACTCATGAAGAAATTTCTGCAAAGCCTCTTGGTACAAGATCCTTTTCTCATCATGTGACTTTTCACTGTTTAATAGGGTTTGCAACTCGCTTTCCATTCTTTTAAGCCTGCTTTTACGGGGTTCTAGAGCCGTGTCTGGAATCTTTGAATTTTGCAATGAAGCATACACCTCGTGCGGAATCACAACCACCTTCTTCATTATATTAATCTAGTCAATAAAGGACCCAAAACTGAAAATAAGATGGGTAGGAATGATCCTCCTCTTTGTACAATAATGCGCTTTTTCTTACCCACAGTTTGACTTTTATGAGCAAGTGCACGTATTATGTTCGTGTAACGACGTAAGCGAGTCTTCTGAGAGTGTTTCATTGGCACATTACAGTTTATGACATTAAGACAGATTTCACAGATGCATTTTAAAAAGTCAGTCGATATTTTTAACAAACATCTGTTCCAGGGCCCAGAGCAATCGTTAATATTTTTATTAATTCACGGTATTTCTTTAGCCTATTTGTCATTCTGAAATATACACAGTTTCAGGTTCGCTTGGGAATATATTCGTTCTTAGAAGCACCCTAAACGTGTTTCGCGGGTGAAGGTCACAAAGCAAATATCCATAACGCTGGTTTGTGGCCTCTTTATAAACCTCCAAAAACTCCTTACGCTGATTCGGGAACATTTGATTGGCTAATACCCCAATTTGTGATACATCTCTACGTTGCGCGAATAAGACTAGATATTGTGTATTTAGCGACACATCGCGCATGTATCTATTTTTGAAAAATAGATTCTGATTGATGAAGAACACGCTTATGTTAAGATGGTGGGAGAACTGTAAATGTCTCGGCAAACGTTTTATCCATTCCAACATGAGATCGTCAATTACAATGACTGTATGTTCATTTCCCTTTAACGAATTAACGTCATAGACCCCTTGTGGAACAAATTTCATCTTGGTACTCGTTGAACACTGATTGATACGTCGAATAGCACCATATAACTTTATGCACAAATTTTGAGAACATCTCTCCCTTTTCTTTAATGATTTTAAGCATAAACACAGTTTTACCACATCCTGTAGGTCCAGATATAATACATGTGGATGGGCTCGTGAACCTGAATTTTTCTACAGAATCCATTTCTAACACGTCACACCCTAAGTGGGCATTTACAAAATATTACAAATTTTGAGTGCTGCTCCTTATATTTTGTTTTCTTCTTCCACAGAACCGTGAATGACGACGATGTACAGCACCCCATCATCGATATCACAGACGACCCGTTGACCGTGCAGCTACATTCCCCCGCGAATCCTCACCAGCGACACCTGTAGCACGCGCCAGTTCAAAGCGGAGGCATGATGAAGAACCCTCCACGTCAGGTATAAAGCGTGCCAGGATTGCTCCGGTTGTTAGACCACCAGTAATAGAGCCCCAACCCTCAACGTCTTACGACACAACCCCACAATAGTACCTTCCTCAAATATACCCCTTATTCAATTCCGGGTACATCCTCCACAGCAGCTTCCCGTTCTGTTGAGGATGGCATAACATTCGAGTTGGTGCGCACCGCTACCCCCACCCCGGCCTTGACTAGAAATCGGTATATAGTCAGGGTTGATCCTAGATCCATGTATAGCAATGGTGTTGAACACGGACTACGGCGCATAGTTGAACGTATTGTAGAGTTTGCCCTTCAGAACCGCGACGAACGTGAAGTCAGGACGAGGCTGTCCTTCGGATTCGGGTCAGATGACGGAGATGTAGATGATTTTTGGGTAGTAATACCGTTCAGACGTTTGGCAGCTGAAGATATAGAGTATATATTAGGCCGTATAATGCAGGCCTCTCAAAGTAGTATAGCCTTCAATATGGACAACTTCACGGTAAATATTGACCGTGTATTCCGTGTTGCGGGTCATAGTGCCACACCTTATACTCTTAACTTCAATTCTCAGGCTATTTATAGACGGCATATAAACGTCGATCGTGGTTGCGGCTTTATAGCAGTAGTCTTGCTCGTATGTTTACTGTACTAAATACACGGCAAAAATTTGGTTGCCTACGGTAGTGGAGCGTGCCCGTAAACTAGCTGTAGACAGTAAACTTGAATTTGACTGTAATATGGGTCCTGAAGAGCTGAGAAGGGTAGAACAGGAAATGAATGTTCGTATAGTTGTATTTGGACTGGATGATCGTCGTAGAACTGTGTTTTTAAAAGCTGTGTGAGAGATCGTACAAGGCCCTACTTATTTTAGGACTGTCAGGGACAACGTATCTCCACATCCGTAATATAACGGACCTTTACACGAGTTATGATAAAAGTCGAAAATATGGGCGACATCATGATTTGTGTAAGGGATGTATCGAGTTTGCGGATGACATAGAAACATTGTAAAGAATGCCATATGGTATGTGAGCAGTGTAAAAGCTCCAAATGCAGGAAAATGAGAATCTGTGAATGTGGTATGTTTCATATGATGGATAATTGGGGAAAGTTTGAGCATAAATGTGGTGAAATTCACTGTTCTACATGCCATGAGAAATATAAGGCGGATGGAGTAAAGCATGTATGTTATATGAAAGATACTAAGCCTAAAAACCACCCTTGTATAACTGTGTACTACGATATAGAAACATACATGAACGCTGAAACCAAAGAGATTATTCCACATTACTTGTAAGCCAGACTATCTGTGACGAGTGTATGGAGAGCGTGTGTGATGAGTGTCACAAATGTGGAAAACGGACAAACGTTTTTAAAACGAGTGCCCACGATAGCCCTGTGAAACTCTGTGTCCTCTATTGTCAAGTTGGCGGACAAGTTAAAAAAAATGACTATATTCTCGCCCATAACGGGGCGAAATTTGATACACAGTTCCTTTATAAGGAGTTGCTTGAGCACGAGTCATCTGAGATATTTACAGGTGATCCCTTGGAAAGAGGCAACAAACTAATACAGATGCAAATAAGAGGTAATGTACAGTTTAAAGACACTTTATTATTCACACCTTGTAAATTAGCAAAGCTACCCAAGGTGATGGGCGTAGCCGCTGAAATTTCAAAAGGATATTTCCCTTACACATTCCTCACTAGCGAAACTTTAAATTACTTAGGACTACCTCCATCCAAACATTACTTTAACTATGAGTGTATGAGTACAGATAAACGTGAAGATTTTGACCGATACTACAACAGTTTTAATGAATGTAATCCTTATAATATAGCTGATGAATGTAAGCGTTATTGCGTGAATGATGTGCGCGTGCTTAGAGTATGTTTCCAGGCCTTTAGAAGGATGTACATAGGTCGTTTCAAATGCGATCCGTTGCAAGTCTCAACCATCATCGCCTCATTATGTTTTACGGTGTTCAAGAATAACTTCATGCCTAAAGACACCGTAGCCATTATCCACAGAAACAACCCCCGTAGTTATGGGCACAAGGCTATTTACTGACTCATACACCTACAGCAGCAACACGGGTGAAGTACCCATTAAAGTTAATGGTCGTGTTTTTTGGGTTGATGGTTTAAGTGAAAACTGTGCCACTGGTAAGAAGACTTTGTACCCCTTTAACGGTTGCTGGTGGCACGGGTGCCCCCGTCTTGACTGTGGAATCGTAGGAGATATCCACGGTAGATCTCCTGCCGACAGTCTTGCATGGACCCGCACTCGCGATCAACTTATAGGGCCCCAGTTCACTCACAAAGTCTTATGGGAGCATGAGTATGATGCACGGATGGAAGCAGATGGACAGTACCGTGAAGAAATAAACACGATCAAACGTTCAATGGTGCTGGATCCTCTCAAATGCGGTGATAACTTGTTCAGAGGGCATACAAATCCCTTCAAGCTATACTTTCCGTCTACGGAGGGCGTGAAACTCCATTACTACGACTTCTGTTCTTTATACCCCTACGTGATGAAGAACAATCCGTACCCCGTAGGTGCACCTGAAAAAATGGTGGGCCCCACCATACCAACCATTGAGGAGTTTTCAGCCAACTTGAATGAGCGCTACTTTGGACTCTCTTTCGTAGACGTGCTCCCCCCTCGCGATTTATGGATGCCGATCTTACCCATCGTTATAGATCACAAGCTCATGTTTCCCCTATGCGTGAAGTATGCAGAAGAGAACAATGGTGATTGTGACCATACACCCCACCAACGTAAGATCAGAGGTGTATATACAAGCCCTGAGCTGGCCCTAGCCGTTCGCCATGGGTATAAAATAATGAAGATACATGAGGTGTGGAGGTTTCAGAAACTACCTAACCTTTTCACGCCGTATATAAACGCCTTTTTGAAGGATAAGGTTGAGGCGTCAGGATATCCACGAGGGGTTGATACCGAAGATGAAAAAACGGCTTATATTCAGCGTTACCATGACCATGAAGGTATACAGCTTGACCGTTCCCAAATTGTAAAGAACCCTGGCAAGCGCTTTCGTGCAAAGTTGTGTCTAAACAGTTTTTGGGGAAAATTTGCACAGAATACTGGGAAAGGGAACGTTCATTTGGCACAAAATTATAGTGAAGTCTGGGATTATGCCAACGCTCCCGATAAAGATGTCATGGAGATTGTGAATGTAGGTAATACTTACATAATAAAGTAAAACAATACCGAATTGGCTACAGATACCTCACGGGTTCCAAACATACCTGTAGCCAGCTTCACAACAGCCTACGCACGCATCAAACTTTGGGGCCTATTGCATTCTCTTGGGCGGAGGGCTTTGTACGTTGACACAGATAGCGTGATATTCACAGCGAGGGAAGGTGAATACATGCCAGCTATTGGGGAGTTCCTCGGAGAACTAATTGACGAGATCAAGGGTGAGTATGGAGACATCGCATACGCAGACTCGTTTGTGTCAACAGGGCCAAAAACCTATGGGGTACGGGTGAGGGTTGGGGATGATACGAAGTATATCGTGAAGGTTAAGGGTATCACGCTTAACCAGGCGAATCGGCGGGTCGTTAACTTTGATTCGTTAAGGGAACTAGTGTGCTTGGAAGATGAGGATGACCAGCTACCCCAACTGACTGTAGGTATCCACAATTTTCGGGCGCAGAAGCTCGGGGGCGTGAAGGAACTTAGGGGCACAAAGGTGTGCCGTAACACCTGTGGGAAACGTTACCAGGTGCCTGGTACCTATGATACCGTACCCTTTGGGTACCATAATCTTTGATATGTCTGTTAACTTACTTATTACACGTATTTGTAAATATATATATATACACACACCTTGACTATTTCGTTTATTAAATAAATCGTGTTTCAATTAGCGTTTCATTTTCTCCTTTGTGTGTGTGTGTAGAGTAAAATGCTAAGCCCCTCCCACTGTAAGATCGGCAACGTGAGTCCTGCCGCTACCTGAGCATGCCTCTATCCCTGCGTGCTCAGTTGACCTCTGCATACCCTTGAGCTCAGACGTGTGTTCTCCCGCGTAGAAAAAATACTAATGAAGTGGTATTCGGCAAAGTGCCAAGATGTGGTGGATACTGAAAAACGCCCTATTCCTCCCTCCTTTGCCACTTTTAAGGCTACATTGAGCCGTGCGAAGAACCAAAATGTTTAAATACTCTACGGGTGTTCTGGCGAGGGCGTTGTAGGATTTTGTAGTACAGGCGATGTATTGAAGTATGTTATAGACCTAACCTTTATAACGGCTCATATATACCGCGAAGTAGAAGAAGCAACACGTTCAAAAGATAAGCAACGGTTATGGATAGAGTCTTGTTGATGACTGGTGAAGATAAGCAACGGTTATGGATAGTGAGTCTTGTTGATGAGTGGTGTGACAAGCGATATTATGTCATGTTACACCATACCGACTACTCGTACCCTACGGTTGAGAATGTAAATCTTGTCATCATGGAGAATCTTAAGTATTTTTACCACTATATTAATATATATCATGATGAGGTTTGTAGTGAGGTTGTGGCTAATGGGCTGTGTGAGTTTTTAACAGACTTTAGAGACGAGTATCGCTTGTTAAACAAAAAGGATAAATATGGACATATGTTTCTCTCAAATAGTGCGCCGGATTGTGAAGATGTTTGTGGAAATGAACGTCTGGTGAGTGATAAAATATTAAAGCTGGTATTGTTTCGGAAAATTCTGTGTCCAAGAGCATAAGTGTTCGAACAAGCCTGTACACGCTTTAGCAGTGTGACGCGCTCCGCCCACCCGTGTACCTCACGAAACACACGAGTTCGAACAAACCCGTACACGTTTCGTCAGTGTGACTCACTCCGCCCGTCGAGCCGATCCGTCCACCTGTGGCTCATAGTCATCTCAGAGCTTGAACCGAGTGGACGTGCGAATACGATGGAACTTCCTTTGAGAAGCATGCTCAACGCCTCGTACGATGGCTCCGTGACGAAGTCATTGCGCGTGTTCATGCGTGAAACCAGCACCATTAACTATGTACTTGAAACGACTTGCAGGTAAGCAAGCAAACGTAATGTTATTTATTTAAGTGTTGAGAAGATGAATAGTCTTCGTGATAGTTGACAAGTGGGGAGAGGACTGTTATAAAATACCTGCAGGTGTAGGTACAAGAGAACAGATTAGTGACGCTCCTTCATATGCCATTGTTTGCACGTTGTGTATAAATAACGCACAGCCATGCATTGATATACGACTGATGTGGAAGAACGCATCTGATAATAATGTTCTTGTCCCTACGCGAAACCGTTTCATCCTCGACAGAATGTTTGAAATCGTTGGATTCCGCAAGCTGAAGCCTATATCAGACGCTCGTGTTACGGATATGATTTATTTTGACACGGTTCTTGAATACGCATACACCGCTCTGCTCGACGGCTTTATCGAATGTAGGAATGAACAAGGCGAGAATGGTCTAGAGCTGGATGCATATTTAAAAGGTTTAGATTCTTCGAAATATCTTGAACTTTGGTACAAAGCACTTGAGCGGTACAGGGCTGAGTTCACCTACACTGTTCACCCTGAAGAGCTGTACCTCTATATAATAAATAGCTGTCGTTACGACTTAGAAGATTATTTCAATTGCCGCTATGCAGTGAAGAAGAGTTCACGATTGAAAAGCTCGAGACGGTAAGAAAAAGCCCTCGATTGGAAAGGCTTGTTTATAAACTTGCACCTCTTTGTGCGTGCTTTTGATTGTATTCTAGCCGTGTTTAAAGATAACTTGTCAACCGGATGTAAAGTAGCACAAAAATAGTATTGAATGATATGAAAGCCATTTATGTCGAGTATAGGCCTTCGTATCAGTTAAACGGTGAAGTGATGCTTGGACGGTTTTACCACGTGGTACACAGTAATATCGATGTGGATGTAGACTGTATTACGTGTGAGTTTAGCGTTTTGCACCGTAGAACATAAAGGATGCATATTTAATTATTTAATTGTATATATATATATATATATATATAATATATATATTTCCTGTACTAATATGCAATTTATTATAGGTTTCGTATATTATTATTTTTAATTATTTAATATAACCCGTAGAACTTAAAGGATGTATATTTATTTATGTGTGTATATATATATATATTTCCTGTACTAATATGCATTTGATTATACGTTTCGTATATTATTATTTTCAACATATTTAATTGCTTAATATAACTATATATTTTTTTCCTGTACTAATATTTTGATAATACAACGTTTTGTATGTTTTTTATTATATATTTCCCGTTCGTGATGCTATTATTATTTTTGATCATATATATTCCAATGTATATTTATTTCCATTAATTCGCCTAAATAAACAATGATGTATTGGTGTTTTATTTATTCATTTTTGTTTGTATACGATATTTAATTATATGAATTGGCTGGCTTCTAAAGCGGATTTCCAAACCAGAATATATGCATTAATTAAATAAATATTGCTCTCTGGCAACTCAACCTGTACACCTGAACAAGCCATTTACGCCTTCTAAGTCAACTGGCTTATTAAGCCAGAATATATGCTTTAATTAAATAAATAGTGCAAACTGGCAACTCAGCCAGATATGCCAACTGGCGGATTAAGCCAGAATATGCTTTAATTAAATAAATAGCGCAAATTGGCAACTCAGCCTTCTAAGCCAACTAGCGGATTAAGCCAGAATATATGCTTTAATTAAATAATGCAAACTGGCAACTCAGCCAGATAAGCCAACTGGCTGATTAGGGGCCCTATAAGACAACGGCCGCTCGGCTGACGTCTTAATATGCGCTTGGCTCCTGCCGGGCGAACACCTCTCCTTTCTGTTAGGTTAGGTCTCCCCTAGCGGGGTTCATTGCAGCTTGGGAGATAACTCCGGCTCCAAGTTGCATAACCCCTTGTTGCTCTTGCACCCCTCCCCATTTTGAGGTGCCTTGCAACAAGGGGTGGGGAGGTTGGCACTATGGGTGCCTTGTAACAAATGTGGGTGGGGGTTGGTACTCTTGCAACATTTGCAATTGCATTGCACTCGTCCATTTTGCGAGCATACTACATATATATATATATATATATATATATATATATATATATATATAATAAACTTCATATTTCAGTGGTAAATATTTGGTAAGTGGCTGAATCATTCTTGTTAATTGAATGATGAGAACAGCTTCATAGGTTCGGTAGGTTTTACCTCGAACTTAACCAAACCTAACTTATGAAAAACTGGTGTAACTCAGGCTAACCCCAGTTCTACTTAGAACTGCGGAGTTATATATATATATAATATATATGGGTGGGGTAGTGGTTTAGCATCGCTGTCTATATATCCACCGGTACAGGATTCGATTTCCTTTGAGAGCAGACGGCGCGCAGCTTACCCAGCTGTTCATCCCTCCGTGAAAATAGGTTAATGGATAAAATGTGTACCCTAGGTGGCCTAGTGGTTAAGACGCTGGGTTGCTGATCGGGAAGTGAGATCGAGTGCGGGGGGACTTTGTAATTTCTGACAATCCGTGTTGGGTCGTGGTTCGGATTTCACGTTAAGCTGTAAGTCCAAGGTTGAGCATCAAGCTTGACCTTCCTCAGAATAAACAATTCAGGCGATAGGAAAATCTAAGGTTATATATATATATATATATATATATATATATATATATATATATATATAATATGGTATTCTCAGAATAAAAGACGGGAGACGTCTAGCATTGCTGAGGGTCCGTTGAGTTGTGGGTTCGAACTATAGCGCTGCTTACAGTTGGGTGGTGGTTGTCTTTGCTGTCTTACGTTGGGGATCTGGAGAGCCGGAAATCTTCGCATTTTTGCTTCTAACAAAACTAATTTCAAAGATAGATTTTGGGGATTGCCACCTTTAGGTGTCTTTTAAAACGCTTTAACACTAATGACAGGTTGAGGTTCATGCCACGTGAAGCACATCTTCAGATTGTTTTTCTAGGATAAGTATGGGAGATGAGGAAAGCAGAGTAGAGACCTTCACAATTTTGCTTCGAGCAAAAATAATTTTTAGGTAGTTTAGCGGTATTTAACATAAGTCATATCTTTTAACCCGCCGTAACATTAAAAAAGCGATTGAGGGACCTCAGGGCCGCTCGGAGCTAGCTTCCTCTAATTCGTTTTAGTTTGCGCAGATTGCAGTTTCTTCAATATTTTGGATGTTTTTATCATGTTAGTCGAAGTAAGGTCAGTTTTCACTACATAGGCCTTTTGAGACTGGATTTATTAGCGAGTTTGTAGGCATAAACTAAGTTCTTCACACTACTTCATACTGAAGTTAACCTAACGATTGGTAAGGTTAGGTCGTGATATTTTCGTCAGTTAGCCTTATAAGCCTAACTGAAGAAGGCTGGGGTCCCTATTCTTCAATAGCTCCCAAATTTCTTTATTTCCTGAGGGTAGGAGTTGGTGAATAAGTAGTAGTCCTGATGTAGCCTACTTGTAGGTTTAGTGTACGGGCTTAGAGAATAAACAGGTTAATATTCGATAATATGTGGGCCTACCGGTGAACGAGGGTGCAAAATAGCCCAGACGAAGTAGTGTATGGAATAGTTTCTTTATATAAAGTAGGCTTGCCTAAGTGTTTCGCGATGTAGAGAATAATAATAATAATGTCATGAGGGCCAGAAACTGGCACCATTGCTCATAACTCTCGTATTAGTATTACCAGCATCATCGAAATTCGAACCCCCGACCTCGATGTATTTTCTTTGCTTACAGGGAAACTGTTACTCACTGAGCAACGGACGCTGGCCTAATAACAATAATAGTTCCACTTATAGACTCTCCCCTTAATGATACTATTTCCTGTCTCAATAGGCCCTAATTGCAAATAATAAACTTTCCACACTATATTTGGTCTACTTCATGCGTGGGATTTCTTATCTGTTCGACAGCGTATGGATAGTCTAGTAAACACTTTTTGGGTTTGTATTAAGACTGTGCACACCCTCTCCTAAAGCCTAATGGGCCATAAAATTTGCAGTTTCAGAATCCAGATTCTGCTTTTTGGATGGCCTAAGTCTAGCCTACATCCATGTAGATGGATTGTATATGTATTATGGATAAGGAAACATTGCGGTCACTAATCGTTAAAAAGACATTTTTATTTTGGCCATAATAAGATTTATCTGTTAGAATAAAAGCGGGACTTTCGATCAAAATCGTGTCTAGGCTTACTTGGGTCATTTTAGAGGTGTTGCTTAAGCTTAAATAAACGCGTTGATGTCACGCGAAACGCAACCAAATTTTGTTTTTATGGTTACGAAGGCTAAAAAAATTTGTAAATTGCACGCAAACATAGGCCTAAGGCTAAGAGGATTATGCAAATACAAAGGTACCTTACCGTATTAGTGCATAGATCTGTGATTTTCTTTTTAAAGATAATTAAGTTCGCACCTATAGTGTTTAAGCAGTTAATCAGATAATGGAATAGCCCTCGGCCTTAAGTTTTTTTTAGCCAACTGCGTTTCGTTTGGGAGACTTAATGTTTAAAATTATCTTACAGCGTGGCTTAGAATTATAAGAGTTTATATTAGGGTGTAGGCCTAGCTATCACATTAATGAATTTATACTTGGCTTCAGTTTAGGCCTATGTAACTTAGTTGGCTTTAGGGCGTATATAGATATATACAAATACTGATATCCCGGAAACATACGCTGAACTTGATGAGTTAACTAGTATTACTTTTAGAGGTAAGGGTACGTGAAGAAGAGTTTTGGGAAGCCTATTTTAAAGTTCATTACGGTCCACGGGATACGGTAGTCGATTACCAGACTCTGTGGCACCGTGCGTGGGTGTCATTTCGTTACCTTTTTATTAGTAATCGATAAAGACACTTTTAGCAAGATAATTTATTTTAGACTGAGGTTACTGTTGGCTTTCCCGATCTTTATATTATTGGTTTCGATGCCGTTGTAAGCAGGGTTGGCACAGTACTCATTACTGAAATATGAGATATGGATCAATAAAAGATTCCACATTTCACACACAACTTGACTGAGATATTGCAAACATTAATTATTTTTATTTGAGCATTTTATTTTCAATGAAAATACAACTCGTGGTAAATAGTTATTTTTGTAATAAGCTCTCAGTTATTTAGCTCTATTCTTGTACTATTTTAGACATTGAAAATATGAAAAACCCAGGGTTTTTTTTCTAATCCTGGTTATAAGGAAAGGGCAGTTTGATCCTGGGTTGTGTAAGCCAATCTCAGCGTCAGTGAACATGTATGCATTCTATTCGGCTGTGCAAAGTACAGTAGCTTTCACTAACTTGTACATTTTCATTATAATTAATTTAATTATTGTTCTTACAATTCTTTGGAAGTTTTTGTACTATTTGTAAGCAGTAATTCTTACTGGATTACTGTATCTCAGATGTATAAGAATTATTTCAAAACTGTGTATTGACACTTACAGATAATATCAAATAAAGGATTGTGAGAATTACATATTTATTTTGCATATGTATGTATATGCGTTTTAGGGGTTGTTTAACCTCTTTCATTAAGGTAGAGGTCATATGATGGAAGGGGCCTACAGTTTTACGTGGAATCCAAACCACGATGTTTGCTTCATATTTGGATGCGAATGATGGGGCCCCCATCCAACTACCACCCAGACCCAGTGTCGCTTAAACTTTGCTGATCTATGGAAAGCGGTGTTGCGAATGGCCACAACGTAACCCGTGTACCGTATATGTATACGTGTATATGGTATTGTACATACATACATGTATGTATGTGTAGATATATTGCTACTCGTAAATATTATTGAACAAATAAATAATTGGTCCTTTTTCAATAAAAACAAACTTACATAGGCTTATAGTACGTGTAAAATTAAGTTTTAAATTAGATGTAGCCTAATAACAAGTTATTTATTTTTTAATTATATTTTGAAAGTTTTCATTATATTACACACTGATTATATAATGTGCCACTTATATTGTTTAACCCCTTTTAATTTCTTTTAAGATTATACTGTGTGTGTTTTCATCTGTAATCATAAAAGGTGATATGCGAATTGGATAACCTTAATATTAAATCACTAAATTTGGTGTTTACCAAAGTTGTTTTTTATTTCTATACATTTTCGCATTCTCTATTGTTAGAAATTGAAATGAGTCAAATCTCTGAGGCCGGTCGCTGCAGTGTGCGGGGCTCCATTTCTGTCAATGTATCAGGTCATCCCATAAGTAATGTCGTTTTTTAGATCGGAATTTGAAGGACAAAAAAAAACTCGACTGAAACTTTTTAATCTAGTATATATTTTCCATCGGAATCAATGACACTCTGCCAACGTCCTACAAGCTTTTCAATGCCATGTTTATAAAATTCAGGCGGTTTTGAGGCAAAAAACGTACAAAGACTGGTGTGCAGGTCATCTAAAGAAGTATACTGTTTCTCGTCAAGATAGTTTTGCAGACTCCTGAAGAGATGATAATCTGAAGGCGCAAGGTCTGGAGGATGTGGAAGTTTTTTCCCACCGAAGCTCCTCAATTTTTGCAGAAGTGATCCGAGCGGTATGAGGATGTGCGCTGTCGTGGTGGAACACAATTCCTTTCCGATTAACCGAGGTCTCTTTTCTTTTAGTGCAGTGTTCAATCGATCCAGTTGTTGACAGTAGACTTGAGCGGTGATCGTTTGGTTGTGTGGTAAGGTTTCAAAGTGTATCACACCACCTTTATCCCACCAAACACTAAGCAACACCTTCCTAGGGTGAAGATTTGGTTTTGGCTGTGGTGTCGCTGGTTCTCCGGCACAAACCCACTGTCGACGGCGTTTAACATTCTGGTACAGTATCCACTTTTCGTCACCAGTCACTAAACGGTGCAAAAACGGATCTTGGAGTTCACGGGATGAAGAGCTGTGCTAATGTTTACCCGCACCCTCAGATTGTCGACCGACAATTCATGTGGCACCCATTTTCCTAACTTAGGCACTTTCCCGAGTTGTTGCAAATGTCGATGGATGGTGGACGGGGATGAATTGAGTTTCTGGGCCAATTCTTCGACAGTTGTTGAACAGCCTTCTTCAAGTGCGGCTAACAGCAAGTCATCATCAAACTCAGCAGGGTGTCCAGAGCTTGCTGCATCTGTCAAACAGCAGTCACCATTCCTAAACTTTTGAAACCATCTTTGACATTTCCTCACATGCAGAATATCGTTGCCATAAACGTCCTGAATGTTTCGCGTTGCTTCAGTAGCACTATTCCCTTTTTTGAACTCGTAAAGCATTATATGCCTGATATGCTCTTCTGATACCGCCATGTTTATGAGGATTCACATAAAGCAAAACACACGTCTTCACTGGTCAAGGTCTGTAAAGTATGTAGCGAAACACGATAGATTTCCTCTTAGATATAACCTTCGGAAAATTTATGCTTAAACCGAGTAGGACTAGTTTAAACTTAATCTATCGTAAAAAACGACATTACTTATGGGATGACCTGATAAAATCACGCGTGACTCCAGTCGTCATGGCCCAAGTCGTCAGTCGGGAGTCGCAAGACGATCATGCGTGCGGCCAGCCTAATACTTCCCAATCGCATATTCGCGTAATAATACTTTACATGACTTTCCCCTAAATACAAAAATACACGCTATTATCCCGTAAAGTTATGCGTGGGCTGTTCTCTCGATCTATTTAATATTGCCTACCGTACGTAATGGTTCTTTTTCTTAATATTTATTTATCGTTTCGTTAAATTATCCGTCACTTATTGGGAATAAACGACGTTCTAAACGTATTCACGAAGCTTATTGTGCTGTAAACGTAGTCGTTCCAGGGTTCAAGAATACGGTGTGTCGTGGATGCTTTCGACCCGTGAAAGGATTGTTATTTACAACTAGGAAATTTCTGTATATTGGGGTTACTCTCTTATGGGGTTAGGCCTAGCCCTAGGGTCACACCTACCTTATTTTCTTTTTATGCATGTCTCTCTGTACAAGGTGAAACTTGTTCGCATTTATGGTAAACTGAAGAGTAGACCTTTAGAAGTTTAGGGTACTATTCTCTGCATTAGTGTTGTTACCATTGGCACAACGGCCTAATCTTCTAAATAAAAAGCAAGGTTATAATATATCGAAATTACGCCTAATGCTATCTCGTGGATACGAGTGTCTATTATTGGTATATAATAAATAAATGTAGGAAATTTGGTTCCTATCACGTGTAAGCCTACCCTTGTGGCGCGAAATTACGGAAGAAATAATATTTTAAGCCTAAATGAACTATTTTGAAAAAAAAATTGGTAACCATCATTGGGCTACATGCCATACCATGCCATATGGGCATTCCTCAATCTAAGTTTTTTCAAAAACCTTATTAGGGCATTCATTTGTCACGGGATTTTACACCAAATCCACTGTTATCATTGTTGGCCTTTTCCATACCCTTATTTGGCCTATTTACAGTGTCCGTAGTTCCCTATTTGTCCTCCTTATAATGTTACAAGATCCCCTATTCGGGTACTGGAAGTACTTATTCCCGGTTCCTCATTTATAATACATGACTGGTAAGCAGCCTACCGTACCTTATAATTCGTATCGTACCACTCCTAATTTATCATTTAAAGGTCCGCCTTATTTGAAATAGTTGTCGCTATTTTGAAAGGAAGCTCACTTAAGTGCGATGGGGCCCTTTTCTAACGAATATAATGGGTGAAATGGGATCTCATTTTTCCATTACGTTGTTCAGATTGGATGCATGACGACGAGAAATTAAACCGAATATAGTGAATGATTTTGAGTTTAATAATTCTGTGATTGGATCTGTATTTGGTTTAATTGTACTTTAAAAAAAAAAATATATATATAGCAAAAAATAATAATCTTCAAGTTTGCTTTATGCGTTAACTTGTATTCGGTTGCAAAAAAAAAAGTTTGAACTAATTATCGATGACTCATCTACTAGAGATAGTTTAATTGAGGCCTAAGGTTCTATTATGCGAACTTTGTGAAGGTATTTTGATCCTTGAACTTAGGTTTGGGGCTGTGACTCTCCATTTTCAGTGCATTGAGTCATCCACAAAAATTGGGTAGATCGAACTTTCTTGTTACGAGTAACTAGGCTCTTCATTTCGCGATGTAGCTAAAATGTTATTTCAATAAAACTTGGCATGGTAAACTTCATCATTCAGTGGTGCAGACTTTATTTTTCTTCGTCTGCCTCCACTTTCAACCGTAGGCCCTAGAGGGGACTTTCTTATCCAGCTTATTCGCTTCACGGTGTGGTAGGAGAGGGGTAGCTTTGAGTTAATAGGCCTATCCACATTTCCGTGTGGTGTCATACGCGTTTAGTCCTATTAATAATTTACTGAGCCTACCTGGTCGGATAAGTCATTTACGTCACCCCTATCCAATAAGTCTTGAAATTGAAACTTCACATTTTTGTTATCCAAAAGTAGCATATTTGGTAGCGTTGGTAAGATTATTATTAATTAGCCGATACTTCACAGCACCGCAGAGCGAATTTTTTTACTAGTTAAATAGACAGTAAGTAATTATAGATTGTATTTCACTGTGACTAGACACAATCTCCCGAATTAATATTCCGATGATACGGGTAATTCTTTCCATTCTCCCAACGTGTCTAAATCACTTGACCAAGTGACCCACTAGACATTAAAAAAAAAAAGAAAAAAAAAAATGCCCTTTCGCCTCTGTTGACCACTGTCTCCTCCCATATTGTTTTTATGGAATTATATCCGTAGGCGTACATCTGGAGCTCGTAAAAAGTGGGAACGAGATTGGCGGGATGGGACTCGTATTCAGTATAGCCTTTCAGGTTTTCGGTCGGTGATTTCAGTTTTACAATCGGTTCAAAGTGTCCTGTTGTAAAACTTCGTGTTTCCTAAGAATATTAATAAGTACAGTAATGGAATTTCACGAAAGTACTCGCTCATTCGTATAAGCCTATAAGGTGTTTCCTTACACTACCACACCGTATGGTACCTTCAACATTCATTGTAGACCCTATATAACTCGTTAGTTTCCATAACCTGAGGGAGGTTGGACTATTGGGTATTGGGAGATTGTAGTTTATCTAACGTATGGAATACAGGCTAGAGTTTAGGTGTGCCTTACCTCCGTAACATACCTTACTTGGTGGAATACTTGGTAGGTCCAACAAAATCTAGAATTATCGCTTCATATACAGGGTTATCCAAAAGTTTCAATCCCTCTGTAAGGAGCTAACATGAAACATTGGGAAACTTTGGGACACCCTGTATTGTTTTTTAACTTAGTGTACTTGCATCAAGATTGACTTATTTTATGACGCCAAGTATCATACACGTAATACATAAAGTACGAATGAGATTAAAAAAAATTTGGTATATTATTATTATAATAATAATTGTTTTATTTGAATTGATAAAATTATTGATAGGCCCTGCATGTGGTATTATACGAGATAAACATATATATAAATTTATATTAGTCCGTCAGAACTCTGCTAATGCCAGTATAACTTCATTAAATAGAAATACAGTATTGGTAACCATGCACCATTCTGTTTGGAACAGAGTAAATCTCAATTTATCAAGAGCTCTCTCTCTGCATATACGTTAAAAAAACAGTTCTTGGAACTTTTAACGCGGCATTAATATTTGTTAAACCCCGTTAAATTAATTTTAATTTTAAGCCTTTTGCACTCGGAGATAAAACCATTACAATTTCAATTTTGACGTATTACTTTCTCCTAAATAATTTATTCGCGACTCTTTTAACAAACCCTTGTATTATATATATATATATATATATATATATATATATATATATATATATATGTGTGTGTGTGGGTCCACTTGACGTATGTTTCTAGCCTTATTTTTAAGTTGTTCCTAGAATATATCAAACTCTATAAGTACGAGTACCGTACAAGCGCAAATGTTTGGTATGCCTTTTTACTATATGGGAGAGCCCTTCCTATTTTGGAATTAACTCGTATAATATTACCTCCTAATCTTTATTAAAGAGTAAAGAAGATTGATAGCTTTACTTAAGGACTAGCCACATTGTTCACGTATGTATATATTTTCTTTTTAGTTTCTTTTATTGGCGCTCTTAACAGTGTAGCGACTTAGAGGCTAACGATAATAAAAGGCCGATCCGGAATGCTTTTATTTTGTAATGGTTGGGTTTATGTCATAGTAGGCTCAGGCTCACGGTATACGAGTAGCTTATTCCTCCTTTTGTGGCTGGATAACACGCGCACTTCATTAATTTTGAAACCGTTTCATTGCGTTATTTTTTTATGTTTATTTATGCGGTTTCCAGTGTTAAATTAGGGATACTGTAAATGTGTGTGAAATTTATTTTATACCCGATTTTGTTACCGGTGCGTCTGGCTCGGTGATTTGGGATTAGTCTCGGAACGTGAAGGTTTCGAGTTCGACTCCCATCTGTCTGGTTCGGTTGGGGGCCGGTAATAATGCTTTATTTTATCAGTACAGGGTTGTCACAAAGTCCCTTTGCATGAAAACCAAGGGAAACATACAGATATGTAATTTCACTGCAAAGGAACTTTGTGGCCACCCTATACTTGTTTTACCTTAATAATACTTCTCTTCTGTTATTAGTTTATATAAAACGTTGTAGGTCTCGTAACCGTTAAATATTAGCCTCAATTATTCACTATTAGAGTAGAGTTCAAAGTATTTTAAAGACATAATTGATACGGTACGTGTATAGCATGCCAAGAGCCGAAGACCCGACCTCCTCCCCCCCCTCCCCCTCCCCTCCTCCTCCCCTCCCCTCCCCTCCCCCTCATCCCCCCTCCCCCCCCTCCTCCCCTCCCCCTCATCCCCCCTCCCCCTCCCCTCCCCCTCATCCCCCCTCCCCCTCCTCCCGTCAGTATTACATGAGAGCGCACAGCTATAGAATAGGGTACTGATAATCTGATTCATGATTTTTAGTTAAAATCGAATATTCCATGCTACTACTAAGCTAGGATAAAGTCTAACACTACGTTCTGGCCTACCTCATATTTGTAACTATCAACCTTTTCTACAGGAGCTCTCAGCGGCCGTCATAGTTAAGAAGGGAAAAAAGTGATAATTAAAGAATTTAAGCTAAGAAAAGAGTTATTTCTTAAGTGAGATTTATACTGATACCACTTGTTACAATAGAAATTGTCGCAGCTGCAAAGAGACAGGTATTTAAATACGGTCCTTGGATAAAGAATCTGTATAGAAACGGATTACGTTGAGTGGAAGGTTTCAATAGCTGTTCATGACGTTACTGCCATAGATTTCAATAAAAGTTTCCAAGTTCAAATACAATATTCCCATTCAATAAAGTGTGTGTGTGTGTGTGTGTGTTCGTTTTAAGCGATGCAATTGAGATAAAAGAATGTTTTACTCGTACCTTTGCAACAGGCTTACGAAATAAAATTAAAGCATCGGAACTCAAACTGAAATTTTTATATGTTGGTGCAGTTAGGATATTTGATTACTTTATTTGTCTTATGTAATTCTTGGATTTAAAACCGGTAAAAGAAGTCTAAGTTTACTCGGGTTTCTTTTGAAAGTTCTCTCAAAACCTCGGCGGAAGCTTCATATTTTATTTTATTTTATTGGAATGCTATAGATACATTACGGATGAATTGGTCCAGTATTAGAGTAGATAGCAATATTGGTAATTTTGTTTCTTCAAAGTAAAATAGGGTTAATTTTCAAGATTATTCACTGAAGGGAGAGACCTTTTAACTCTAAGGAAGAGAGGCTTTTAATTTTTTTTTTTCTGTTAATGGACTCGAAGAAATATTTTTTAAGATAGTTTTCCAAAAGCAAAGAATAATTTTTGTTCCTTGAATTATAGTGTTTTCGGATCACTTGAAGATCAGGGCCCCCAGCCTTCTCTAGTTAGCCTTATAAGGCTTACTAACGAAAATATCACGACCTAACCTAACCATTCGTTAGGTCAACTGTACGCCCTTGACGATTGGTTAGGTTAGGTTAGGTTAGGTTGTGATATTTTCGTTAGTTAGCCTTATAAAGCTAACTAAAGAAGGCTGGGGACCCTGATCTTCGAGTGATTGGTGTTTTCTAAATAGTATCAGTATTTCTGTGGACAGAAATAGGGAAACGGTGAGAAGGCTATGAGGCTACGTAGGTATAGACCCTATCTATCGGGTCTTTGCGGTGGGCCTAGTTTAGTTTGTACTAGCAAAAATAGTTTTAAGGTCTACGCAAAGGTAATTTTAGACTGTACTTTTACGTTAAGCCTATTTAGTTAAATGATAGTCCTAGACTTGTTAACACGAGGCGTATTTAGTAGGCTCTAGTTTTCCTAGTATGTTTTTCTTTAATAAACCTAACCTAGGTCTATTTTCCATTGCATTTACCTACCCTATGCGTATGGGTAGGTTGTAATTAGAAGGGAATATAAAGTTCAGGAATTGGTAAATAGGAAAATGACCTCCCTAAAATTAGGGGTTGTATATTGCCCGAGTAATAACCTTGGCAGTTGGGGTTGGAGACTCTCTCTAAGCCAAGCCTCTGTTAAATATTAAAACAGTTTATTTGCTTACCAGACATAATGAAGTGAAAGGACTACGACCAACGCCCTCTTCATAATGGATCATAAAACATTAAAAATCTCGGACCACCATTTCAAGATCAGAATTAGGGAGGAAAAAAGTTTTTAACTTGCCATAATTTAAAGGCTTAATTTGCTTTATAGACAAAGGAGTCTCCTATAAATCATATCCGCTGTTTCATTGTGTAGAAGCTGGAATATGAAAGCCCATTTTAAGATAGATGGCTCCGCCTTGGTCTAATGAATTTTTAATAATATAAATTGTGATGGTTTGCCATTATAACGCTATTTATTTAGTCGCCTCGAATTTCGTTGCAAAATTTTGGCTTGCATAATGTAGAACGTAAAGTAAATGACTAATTTAATAAGGGCTCGTACCGGTAACCTTTCTGAAATAAAAGTTTATGGAGAGCCTCAACCCTCGGCAAGTATTCAGTTAGTTTAATTAAAAGTCTTGGTCGAAAGTTAGAACGAGGATTTTCTTTGATAGTATAAAGTTGAGGTTAAACTTTTAAGCCTTGAATTAATTTTATTTTTTAGTATGTAGCGTTTCGAAACTTCCGTTTGGAGAAACTTGGCATGTCTAGACGTTTCCGAGACATTAAGGATGGAGGCATTATTATTATAATTTTTTTCCTGGTTCAAGAATGACGCACCCGAGCTTAGCTACAGTCCCCCTGCCAAGTTTTCCTAATTGTGAAAATAAGCGCTTGTACGATACATTCCGCGCACCTGGTACGATACTTGGCTGTTCGTAAGTAACGATGTGTATACTTCATCTCATTGTAGATGTACGTATGTATCGCGTACACCAGAAGATATTCTGAACACGGTCGCGGATGCTTGCTTGACTTTTTGACATAATTTTGTAGAGGTGTAAATGATCGACTAGTCTAAACATTAGGTCATCCCTATTTTGTCTGGGCTATAAACTGTACAATGTTAATCTAAAAATCTGACGTAATAAGAGGTCTATTTGGGCTATATATAGGTCGAAAAAACAATTTAAATTGTTTAATAGAGGTTTTGGCTTTGTTAAAGAATTTTAACAAGTTGTACAATCATTAACGCTCGTACGATCGTGATGCGACCTCGTTTGCTTGTTTGAACTTTAGGCCATACCAAGATATGTTAGCACGCGGTACAGTAACCTATTGGTTTATTAAGTCGTAAGTTACGTATACGCTTACAACCCATACGATTCTTTACATACCTTATCTTAATTTCAGTACAGTAGCTTCCCCCCCCCCCCCCCCCTTGTAGTTGCCATACATAATTTAAAATTTACTTTGTGCCCTATAGTTGGGGTTTTGAAGATTTTTAGGGGGGGGGGAGGTGAGGTTTATAACCAGAACAGGTCGGGGAGAAGGGATGCTGTTGAATCAGTGACTGTGATTCATACTCTTGTAAGTCTTGACTCTTTGTTTGGCTAATGTAGGCTTGGCTGCCTACTTTTTTTCGTGTTCTTAGATTTTTTAATTTAATTTTTTTTTTTTTTTTCATGTATACAGGCATACACGAGTTGACAAATGTTGTAATGGTCGCTTCGAATTCTCGGATGTAATTTCGCAGAATAAGAGACAGACAGATGTTGCATTTCATATATATATATATATGCTAGAAACGTGAAGCGTTCGTAGCGTTAATCTGATCCGTTATCTCTTCCTTTCCCATTGGAGAGACCTTCAAAATAGGAAAAGCATCAGAGAGGTAAGCAATCAAGCCAACTTAAAATCTTAAGCCAGGTGTCACAGAAATCTGTTACCTAAGAGGTGGGGTCCCAAACTGGCTAATAATCGAGTTGTTTATTTCTGTTGTATACAGTTAGGCCTGTTTTATTTTTACGGAGCCCCTAACTTAAGTCTGTGTACCCGTGGCCTACCTGATATCTTATTTCGATTGTGGAAACTCGTTCGAGAGAGTGCCTGGAGCCAACTTTATAATAAAGAGTCCTGAGCAGTGTAGCGTACAGCGTATCCTCCCTTAATTAAAGATGGAATCAAACTGTGTAAAGCGCTAATTAATGTAAGTACTAATCACATTTCATGCCGATTACGACTGACTTCACGCAGGGAACGCGATGGTTTTGGCCTTGCCTACTTAATTCTAGCCGAAATTGTCTTTTCTGTTCGCAAGAATTTAGTAGGACCTTATTATGTACTAAATAAAGGAACTTTTTTGTTTTTAAATTTCTTAACTAGTAGACCCAAATTCAATTTAGACTCGTAAGCTGGGTTCATTAATTTTTGGAAGATAATTATGAACCAGGATTTTAGTACGCCGAGCTCTAATAGGCTTTACGATGAATTTCAGGAATGAGTTTGTAATGGGAAATAGTCATACTACTATTTTTTTTCATGATTAATGCCATGAAGGCTTTCAAATGTACCGTACCCAATTTGTTTTTCTCGAGGCTTTTTTAGATTTCGCTTAAGGAATTAGTTGAAAACAAGTAGGGCCGCCTATATATATATATTATATATATATATAAAATAATTGCCGAAATCAAAAACCTAATAAACTCCTTAAACACCCCATCCCCCAATATAATACTCTGCGATTATTTTAATTTCCCATTTACAAAATACAGAAGAATGGGGGAAAATGTGTATACAGTATAAACCAACCAGGACAAAGGGAGCACAAGAGAAGACTAGGAGCAAGCAAAAATGTTGATAGCTTTAACAAATGAATTTGTTAACACGGGAGATAACGGATAACATCATAAAAAATAACTGCTTTGATCTGGTATTCACGAATAACACCAACTTAATCAATGATATAAAAATAACACCAACAAATATATCGGACCACATTATCGAGGTATTCACTAATATGGCGAGAGCATTAAAAGAAAATACTCGTACTGAAGAAAAAAGTAAATTTCAGATTTTTAATCTGAACTCGTAAGACTATAAGTTGGGAAGAAATCAGATACCATGTGGCACAAATAGAATGGGAAACAGTCTTAGAGGATAAAACAACTGAACAAATGCTAATAACCTTCGGAAGGGGGCGAGAAGACGCTGGAAACCTTAGAAGAATATGTTCCGAAAGTACAGCCAAAGGGAAAGAGGAACTACGAGTATTTCGAGAGGAAGCGAACGCTATTCCGCAAGAAGAGAGTAGCCACATATATCACCACCAAAAACGTGATAGAAGTAAAATTTGAAAGTATGAACAGGGAAATAGAAGCCCTAATTAAGGGCCATTCAGAGAGAGAAGAGGAAGATGCAGTAAAAAAATAACATATAACCCATAATACTTCTGTAGCTTCGCGAAGAGAAAACTAAACGCGGACTACTATCGCACCCTTAAGGAAAGAAAATATTGAGGTAACCGATGATCTAAAAGAAATACCACAAATATTAAGAGCTCACTATGAATCGGCTTTCAGTACTCGGGACAGAGACAAAGCAGTACCCGACAGGCATACCGTTTTTGAAGAGGAATTAAGTGGCCGCAGGCCCGGACAAATGGAATGCTTTCTAGATTAAAAACTGTAAGAACGAAATAACTACACCCCTTTATTGGATATGAGGAAGATCCCTGGACACGAGGGAAATACCGAGATATTGAAAGAGCGAACATCGTTCCTATATATAAATGGGGGGGGGGGGGGGGGGGGGTCTCGAGCAAAGAACTATAAACCAAATAGAAAATACTGTATGTGACTCTTTGGAGACGGGAAAGATAGATTCGGTGAGAACCAGCACGATTCCGATCATGCCTATCACGACTAATAGAACACTATCTATTATCATAGTTCCACTCGAGAGTAATGATAACTTTTTTATGTAGGAAGAAGGGGCCAAGGGCGAATGCCCGCGAAAACTCCTCCTCCTCTCCCGTAGAGGAAGAAGAAGAGAGCCAGAATCAAGGTCCAAGGTTTTCGAGATGCCTGGACACTCTGCGTTTGAAAGATTGGAGGTCATATATAGGGGGAAAGATGGAGTGAGGAAGATTGTTCCAGAGTTCACCGGTTGAGTAGATGAAAGGTTGAAAATACCGATTAACCCTCGTGTTAGAGAGTTGGACGGAAAGGAATGAGAATGTGTCGAAAGTCTGGTACTGCGTGCTCTCCTTAATGGAGGAGGCACACGCATTTAGAGAGTTCAGAAGAGCGGTGTTCGTTATAATAGCCATAGTAAAAAGAGAATGAGGCAACATTGTGATGAAGAGAGAGAGAGAGAGAGAGAGAGAGAGATTGAAGGGGGAAATTGATGAGGCGAAAAACCTTTTGATTCCAACCGGTCAGGTAGAGCTGTGTGGGTTGAGCCACCCTACACATTAGAGTATATGTGATCTTTCTAGGAAAGAACACGAGAAAAGGAAACACGAACAATGTTAGAGGAAGGATTGAGTTGTGTATTGTTGAAAGTAAGGGGATAGTCGCGTGGAAGATTGTGACGAGTAGACAGATGAAGGAACCGAGTTTTTGAAGCAATGAAAGCCACCAGATTTTCTCTGCCTAGTTTAGAGATCGTAGAAAGATAAGAGATCAGGCGTATTATAGCCGTCCCACGCGAAACATTGACCCTCTGTTGAGAGGGACGGTTTGTGAAGTGGTTGGAGAAGTGAAGATTGGAATCATCGGCAAAGGAGTGGATAGGACAGGAATTGCGACTTAATAGATCATTGATAAATAAAAGGAAAAGAATGGGTGACGGGACAGAGCCCTGAGGAACACCACTATTAGTTTTAGTAGAGCAGTGGCCATCTACAACCGCAGCTATAAATCGGCCAGAAAGAAAATTAGAGATGAAGGTACAGATAGAAGGATGAAAACAGAATTAGAGCAGGTTGGCAATTAAGGATCTGTACCAGACCATCAAAGCTTTGGATATGTCTAGTGCAACAGCAAAAGTTTCACCGAAATCCAGAAAGAAGGATGATCAGGAGTCAGAGATACACAAGAAGATCGCCAGTCGAGGAATCCATATTGACAATCTGAAACAAGATTGTGAGAAGGGAGGTGTTTAAGAATCTTGTGAAGGATAGGTTCCAAAACTTTAGAACGGCAAGAAATCAAAGCAGTTGAACGATAGTTGGAGGGCTGAGAGCGGTCACCGTTCCTTGGGACAGTCTGAATGAAAGCGAACTTCCAACGTCGGAAGGAAAAGTACCAGATGAAAGACAGACGAGAGAGTTTACCTAGGCAGGGTGTCAGCACAGAAGCACAGTTCTTGAGAACAGGAGGAGGGGCCCCATCAGGACCGTACGCCTTCGTAGAATTGAGCCTAGATAGGACAGAAAAAGACCGTCTTTGGAAGAGATTCTAATATCTGATATAATTAAGTCGGAAGGAAATGGAGGAACAGCACCGAAATCGTTCAAGGTTGAGTTGGAGGCGAAAGTTTGGGCGAATAGCTCGGCTTTATCAGGAGAAGAGACGGCAACTGAGCCGTTGGAATGGAAAAGAGGCAGGAAAGGATTAAAAGTAAAGTTGTTGGAGAGGTTCATGGCTAGATGCCAGAAAGAGCGAGAAGAATTAGAATTGGATAAGTTCTCACATGTTTGTCTGATCTCCGAGGCTCACGATGCCACTTTTTTCTAATTTTGAAAAGATTGTGTAGTGAAGAATAGAGGGAGAAATGTGTTTTTGAGAGCATGCTGGACTGCTCACAGAGTAGATGAGACACGGAAAACGATCAGCTAATGGGGACAGTGACAGGAGAAATGGGAGTTCCATTATTCCTTGTCTCCTGTCTAACGTTTACCCCGAAGCACTTCCCAAGTCGATTGGTGTCTACAACATCACGGATTTTGCTAAAGCATTCGATAAGTGTGATCATGACATAATAGCACATAAAATGAAACAATGAATAACAAGCAAAGTGGGTAAATGGATCTGCAACTTCCTCAGGGAATGGCAGCAAGCCGTAAAAATCCATCAGAATCGAAAGTACGCAGCTCAGTTCCATAAATAACAGTATTAGCTCCACTCCTATTCATTATTATGCTGATAGACATGGACAGTGAAGCAGACGACAACAGTATAGTAACATCCTCTGCTGACGATATAAAAATCAGCGAAAAATCGGCAATGCAAGAGAGGTGGAAGCCCTACTGAGGGACACAAACAGAATTTACAAATGGTCAGAAGACAATAAATAACATGAAATTTAATACCGCGAAATTTCAGCTTTTGAGATATGGAAGAAATGAAGAACTTAGACAGCATGCTGTGCCCCAGATAGAGAGGAAATTTAGAGAAGCAAGAGATTTAGGGGTAATAATGACCGATGACACAAAATTTGAAACTCAGAATCAGATAGCGATAAATAAAGCAAAGAACTCAACTACTGGGAAAAACTTCATAAATTCACTATAAAGGAGAGAGAGAATTATAATTTACATATGGAAAATGACCGAAAAACTGGTACCTAACCTCAAACTAAACAATTATCATCCAAGCAACAGTGAAAAATAGGAAAGGTAGAATGTGTAGTGTTCCCAAACTGAAGGCCCGACAAGGGACACCCTCAACACAAGTTAAATAGCTTGGTTGTAAAGGGGTACGTAAGAGTTTTTAATTAGTTTCCAAAGGAATTCAGGGACGTTATAAGGGTGAAAGCTGAAATCTTCAAAAGAAGACTAGATACCTGGCTCAGGACAGTACCAGATAAGCCGGGTGTGCCTGGCTCTGCGCGATGGAGATCGCAAGAAAGTAACTCGCTCCTCCGTCAGGCCAGGTCCTGAGATGGGGCCGCTAGCTTGATATTAATGTGAAGAGACTGACGCCTAGAAGTTTTATCAGGTTTATATATATATATATATATAGTATATATATAATAATAATGAATATCATACATGCATGTTTTTGCATAATACAAAAAATGTCCCCACCAGGATTTGAATCCAGCGCATTTTTAGTAGAAGGCGAAGACTATATCACCGCGCTTCAAGGTAAAACGTTAGTACAACTTGTTGGCTATTTCGACACCGGAGGGAACACACAAGACTTTCGCGCCAAGAGGTGTTTTCGTACTAAGCCCTCCCCCCCGCATTCCATAGGTTCCCAATGTTACACTAGAGATTTTGATGAAATGTTGCCATTGCCTCGAACACAGTAGGGTTAGTACGATAAAACACCTCTGGATGCGAAGGCGGTTTGTATTTCTGGGATGTCGCAGTATTTACCAGATCGTACCAACATTTACCTTGTATCGTAGTGATAGCGCGTCCTCGCTTTCTACTCAAGATGTGCTAGATACGAGCGCTGTGGGGACATTTTGGCATTGTGTAAAAACGTGCGTGTTCATGCATGATATATATATATATATATATATAAAATCTCACACACGTACGTACGTATAATATGCTCGTATTAAAAAGAAAAGGGTTGACTCGTGTCAGTATCGTTGATTTGTAGTTATGGGCTCCTTTATAAATCTACCTTTAATATGAAGGCAAAAGAGGCCCTAATAATTCCTTTATTTGAGAAAAGAAAAAGGTAGTAACGCGTTCTCTCATTGAGAGAACCTGCAAAATCGGCTCTCGAAACGAGTGTGTATGAGGGAAATCTTAATTAAATGTAGACGAAAGTTAATATTTTTTCCCGTTTATATAGTGTTATTTTGACGAGGATGACTCAAGCCTTCGGTTTGTTTCCTCTATTCCTTCCTTCCCCTCCGGTCTCCTTGACACCCCCCTCCCCCGAGTCGCCGCCAAGAGCGAGTTGTTCTCGTATACGTACATATTGACTACCCCTTTTTCATCGTAAATGTTCATGCAATAGCGGACGTTTGTACTAGAACGCTGGCTCGTTAAGACGTTCACGCGATTATAAATTAGCCCCGTGCAGAATTAATTATCGTATGGGGAGATTTATTATTTAACGAAATTGCGCGTTTTATTGCCCCTCCGGATTAGACGAAAGGTGTGTCTCAAACGATGGTGTGGCTGTGCACGAAGTATTTCTAGTTTGTAACTTACATTTAGACTTGCTGCCGCTGCGTAATTGAAGGCATTTGAAGGCATGCAAGTAAGAGAAAGAACACACACACACACACACACACCACACACAAAAATAACTTGAGTACAGAAATCTATGGAGAGCGCCAAGCGGATTAAAAAGCAAATCCCGATGTTTTTTAACATAAAAGCGAAAATCGGCTTTTACTAAGAAATTTCTTAATGACTTTAATGGAGAATAAACAAACAGAATAAGTGTGTGTGTGTGTGTGTGTTTTAAAATGACATAAATGACATTACAAAGTTTAAAAAATGAAATTAATATTTAAATAACAGAATATAGCAAGTTACAGAAAGTTTACTTTTTAAATATTGTCTATAGTCTATACCAGCGGTTCCCAACCTGGGGGGCGCGCCCCCCAGGGGGGGTTTAGATTCTAAGGGGGGTGAGGTGGTCAACGGTCAACAAATGCCATTCAAATATATATTCCCAAAAATATATATGGGTAATTTACTTCGTTAGGGTGCACTAAGGTTTCTCAGTTTCATATTTTTTGTACATATAAATACTTAATTTTCTCATGAACACATGAGCTTTGATGTTTTTTATTATTAATCCTATAATTATCTGGATTCTAGACGTCCATATGGAACTGATGAAACTTTCGCCCTTTGGATATTATGGGGGGCGCCATGGATACAAGGTTGACCAAAGGGGGGCGCAGTGCCGAAAGGTTAGGAACCCCTGGTCTATACTGTGTTGTTTCGGCCTATACATTTTATAATTTTTTTGAATAGTTAACGGGCTACGTCGTGGTCATGTCGCAGCACCACATCCCGTCGATCGGCGAAGTTAAGCAACCTTTGTTCTGTACGGTAGTTGGACGGGTGACCGTCCTTCGCGTCCGGATGATGTATCGATTCTTCGATGGTTCCGATCCCTCGTAAGGCTGTAGGTTTTCTCCGTCACACGACCCTTACCATTATGGAGGTTTAAACAACCCCGACGAAACGTATTTGAATGACATATTAGTAACGTAATGACAGTTATTTAGGCTTAGGTGGAAATTCGATTTTACCTCGCAAAAACTCTGAAGTTAATTTTGTCGTTTGTGAAATGTTCAATTACGTTGAAATGAATAGTTAGACATCGTTGTCAGTTTGCGATGAAATGTCTCTCTCTCCTTTTGCGTTTTATTTTGTTTTAAAAGCTTTAGCCAAGTTTCACGTTTTAGTTGTATCCCCTGCCGCACATTAGAGATAATTTAACTTTGTAAAATTGTTGTTATTGTTTCGTGTTGATATTAGCCTAAATTCAAAATTTCTCGGGTAGACTCGTAATTGGTCTAGAGTGGGTTTTATCTTTACATACCTATTTATCGAAGATATTTGTTTTTTTGGTTCTAGTTAGACCTATCACAAAAAAACCTATTTTAAGTTTTATATAGGGTAGGTTTTTTATGTACTTTAGGTCCAATTTATTAAATTGAATTTTTATGGACCAAATCTTAGTATTGCATTTATTTACACTTCATATATTTTACGATCCATTTATTACGTGTTCACGACCCATTGCCTCGTAAAAAAAAAGGAAGGCTTAAACCATTCCAATTAATGTTGAGCAGGAATTTTATACGTAAGATAACCTCGTATTTGTCCTGTATACGGTACGGTAGCTTATTTATTTTGGGACGCTATACGGAAGGTTCCTATTTTTAACCCTTTGTTATTCCCCAACAAAGGTTAAGATGAAATTTATGAAGGAAAAACTTTTAACAGCATTGGTGCTTTTCACTAGTGCCATAACCTAATAAATTATCATAATCTTTTATATAGAGAGGGCTCGGCCTTAAACATAGACATTTGTGTCGACTGCAGATATATTATAGGTGCGATGATAAATATTAAGGGAAGTATTTATTATTACCGGGTAATGTTATAGTTTGGCGAGTTTGGAAGTGAGATGGCATGTTTAGATTTTAATTCTTTTTAAAATCCAGCTATTTCCACATTATATATATATATATATATATATATATATATGTATATGTATATATATAAATAAAAGGAGGGTTCCGTGTACAATTTACGTCCCTCATCTCAAGTTTGGGCATGTACTGTATTTTTTCAACCTGCCTCCTTTATTGGGTGAATCTGTTGGCACAACGGATGAGTTATTTATTGTTACTGTAATGTATCGAAATAATAAATTTGGAACCGTTGAAAACTGGTTTGTTTCCCGATCGAGGCTAAAGAATACACGAGCATTTATGGGATGTTATCACGAGAAATGTTAATATAGTTTACTAAGAATTCCCATTGATATCAAAAGAAGGTAGATGGTCATGGTATAAGAGGGTGGTGGAGGAGTAGGGAAATTCAGTAAGGGCTTATAGAACATCGTATATGTGAGAGATGTTAACCCTTGAGGAATAATGACTTAAATGACATAATTTGAAGCCGGATTATTTGAATGTATGTTTTAATCTTGTTTACCTTTCCGAGAATTGGTATGGCCTTCTGTATAGCTTTTGTTCCTTGTTCAAATAGTTTGTTTGCATATATAGATTGCATTGACTGTAGGGAGTGGAAGTCGGTAGGCCCCTATATGGTTCCTGCGATTTACCGACGGAGGATAATTTATAGTTCTTTGAAGAGCGTAGGCCTGACTTCTTTTTCCATGTACAGGGGCTTTAGTTTTTGTTTATTTTATTTTATTTTATTTTTACCATTATAGGACATAACTAAAACAGGATGCAAGTTGATTAAACCATAAATTTGAACTGTCGGATTTTTTAGGCTGAATGAATAAACCTCAATCAATCTATGGCACTTCCTTGACACATCTGAAAGCTTCATTCGGTGAAAGTCTTGGGTTAACTGATAGAGTAAAGTGGCTGTAAAACTGGTAGGCCTACAGGAAGGTAATCTATGAAAGCGGAGGCCTACTCGCATAAACTCGCATTAAGAGGATAGAAACTAGCGAGAGATTAGATTAGATTGTTAAATTTATTATGTATTCAAACCAGAATTAAAAGCCAAGATTATAGTCTATTCTTTCGTGATAAATGCAGCTCTACAAAACTCCCAAGGCCAAGTCTCTTAATTAATGTTGTTGAAGTACATTATGTATATTTATGTATATAGGTAAGTATTAAGTTTCAATAGGACCAGTATTTGTTACAAAGATTCTGATTGACCGAAATTGTTCATGTGGGAAATAACTAACCAATCTAAAATGACCACCTAACTCTGGTTTCCGCGGAACTTGCATTATAAGTTTAAGGAGAGCATGTAGTACCAAACTTTCATACATTCTCATTCCTTTTCTGTCCAACTCTCTAACGCGAGGGTTAATCGGTATTCCCAATCTTTTATCTACTCAACCGGTCAACTCTGGAACAACCGTCCAGAATCCATCTCTTCCCCCATCTATGACCGCCAATCTTTCAAAAGCAAAGTGTCCAGGCATCTCGAAAACTTTGGACCTTGATTTTGGTTCTCTTTTATGGGAGAGGCGTTTTTGCGGACATTCGCCCTTGGCCCCTCCTCCCTGCATTATATATATATATATATATTATATATATATATATATATATCGTAAAGAACGACGCTTGTATAGGAGAATATTCCACGCAAGATGAGGAGAGAGAACGAAACAAATGAAAAAATGAGGTAACACCCGGGAATCGAACCCGGGATCTTCCGATTGCCGGTCAGATATGATAACCATTACACCACGGGCCTCACTCGAACAAATGCCGTAATTCTCCTACCTACGCGCAGAAACCAATGCCCCAAGGGGGCACCTCCCGCATGCCGTAACATTATATACATTTTGAACTGCAAACACGCAGTATAATTAACGTAAAGAACGACGCTTGGATAGGAGAATATTCCGCGCAAGATGAGGAGAGAGAACGAAACATGAAAAAATGAGGTAACCACCCGGGAATCGAACCCGGGATCTTCCGATTGCCGGTCAGATATGATAACCATTACACCACGGGCCTCACTCGAACAAATGCCGTAATTCTCCTACATACGCGCAGAAACCAATGTTACGGCATGCGGGAGGTGCCCCCTTGGGGCATTGGTTTCTGCGCGTGTGTAGGAGAATTACGGCATTTGTTCGAGTGAGGCCCGTGGTGTAATGGTTATCATATCTGACCGGCAATCGGAAGATCCCGGGTTCGATTCCCGGGTGGTTACCTCATTTTTTCATTTGTTTCGTTCTTTCTCCTCATCTTGCGCGGGATATTCTCCTATACAAGCGTCGTTCTTTACGTTAATTATACTGCGTGTTTGCAGTTAAGTTAAAATGTGTATATATATATAATGTGTGTGTGTGTGATATTTCCGGATTCCAATTCAAAGGTCCTGTCCGCGTTTGTAAGTCTGATTTTTTAAATGAATACCTGTGCGAACAACGTTGGCTATTGATGTAGCTAATTTCGGGGTCAAGGCCTGGCTTCTATTTATTTACAGATGAGCTACGAGTAAGTTTTTTCCCATCAGTAAACCAGTCTAAATAACTAGTTACCTTTACTGTACCTATAAATGACCAATAAAGTAAGGGAAAACCCATCAACAAAATGATAACGTACAAATTGGAAGACCGCGTTCGCTTATAAATTCCTTATAACTCGCGTTAATCTTCATCCGAGACCATAATTTGATTTGGAGCCCTAAACTGAGCCATCTGTATTTACGTCATTGCAAGATCACTGACAGGAAGATGAAATAATGTGGGAATTTGTCCGTGATTTAAGGTGATTCGCTGATAGGTAAAAGATAAAAATCGTTGGAATGATTTATTGGACAGAAGGGTAGAAGAATGTGGTATCTGCATTATCAGTACTAAATTGATGCGTTGTTTCCTGTAGTACGTTTTTAAACTAACGTTGTTCTATAGCAATGAAGAACACACTCATATTGCCTATTTATAGTCTGTACAGTCTCTATAGTCCGTATCTTGTCTAACGTTCCCGTATCGTTAAAACTATTTTGAATTATACTTAACAACTTACGAAATCATCAGATAGTTCTGAAGGGAAGGTAAACTCATCCGCTGAACTCCTTATTTGTGCGCGTCGTAACGATGCGTGTTAAATATTTTTATTCAATTATAAATTGTTTTACTCGTCTCAAAAGTTTTTATGAATATGGCTTCGAATGTAGTTAGACCAAATAAAGTGTGGGACATTGTTTCACCGCTTAATTTATGCTTCGTTACAATCATTTATGCAATGTAAAATTTAGTATTTTGCAATGTATGCCAAATTATCTAATCATATCACCTGAATCATGGTGTTACGATGCACACGTGTGTGTGTGTGTGTGTGTTTTTTGCTATGTGCAAGCTAAGGTTTTATGGGCAGCTCCTAATGCTGCAAACCATTTTAAAGGTGACATGGATTTAAGATTTTCATGTTTGTAGACTCGTCCTCAGCGCATAACACAGATATCGAATGTTGGCGATAGACGTAAATAATATACTGTATTTACAAACGTTTTAAAGGTCAGAAAAAGTCTTGATTTTTCTAAATGTAGACTGTCTACCTTCTATAAGCCAGGAGGTTTAAAGATATGAGAAATAGGATCGTACAATGATTACTTCTATCTTTTCAAATAATGTTCATAAAAATAAGATAATAACAGATATGGATGGAGTGTTGAAAGATTGAATTAACCGGGCTAATGTAATTATCTCCACGTGATTTTTAAAGCGAAAAGCTAGTTTCGGTTAAATTAGGTTAGGTTAAGCTTAGGTCAGTTTAGTTTTAGAGTCTCAGTAGCATGCCCCGTCTACCAGATGGGTATAATTTTGAATTTAGGAGGTTTAATTCAAGTTCAGCGCTAGCTTAACTGAATCTCCATGTTCGTAAGCCCAGTGCCACATCGCCATGTATCATGCTTTTAGGTTTTAAGAGGAGGGGCAGCATCTGTGGTGTGGTACATTTTTATGCTTTTATATCGGGAATTACATTATAATGAAAACTGATCCAATTTAGGTTCGATCCTCCGTGAAAGATTAGAGTAATATTTTGTAGGTTAGAAATGCACGAAATAGGTCGGAGTTAGACTTTGTTAGTTTAAATGAGTCGGAGTTAAATTGAGCAATTTCCTTTGCACGCTTGGTCATTTCTAAGATTAGATTTGATACGTAAAGGACTATAGATATGAATAAGGCTAATCTTAGATTATCCCGTCTGAATTACAAATAAATGCCCTTTTGGCTCGCAGTGACTGTCGCTGACTATATATATATATATATATATATATATATATATATATATATATATATATATATATATATATCACACACTTTGTGCATATGGTGTAGGATATATGGTGAATTAAAATTGATTGCCTGAATGTACACAGTAGCGTCGAAAATAATTTTCACTTTAAATTCGAAACACATTCGAAGGTATGAGTAGGAAGAAAGGGGGTGGGGGTTATTGGTTGTGGGGAGTCGAAATTAATTGACGGCGTACCTGTATAGGTCCTATCGTAAATAACGAATATTTCCTATATTTTATTTCTATCCTTTTCATTGTATATATTATGGTGGTACCGTGGCTAAGTTTTCTACTAGTTTTTGGATAGTGAGAGAGAGGTCCAGGGTCAGAGTTTATATTGAAGTTTGTTGGAGAGGGGGGAGTAAGGTATTCATAAAACTCTTAGACAGTATTTACACTATTATCCCTCGGCGCCCGCCCCCATCTCTTCCCTTTCCCTGCGCCCCCTCCCACCAGACGCTATCTCGCTCTCTTATAAGCATTCGATCGTAAATTTCGAGTTACGATGTTTCGATCGCGCACGAAATCTAATTGGGAATCGAAACCACAAACTAAATGAATTGATAAAGAAAATCCACGATAAAAATGAGGGGGGGAGGGACTTCCTGGTCTCCCCCCTCTCTTATATATATATATATATATATTGAGCACGCATGATTTTGCATAATGTAAAATTAACGCCAACAGGATTCGAACCCGAGACATCTTCAACCCTTGAAATATGCGCGAGATTGTGTTATTTTTTACTTTGTCTTAGCATGTTGGTTAGCGCCCGCAATTTCTACTCGAAAGGCCCGAGGTTGGAATCCTGCAAGACTAATTTTGCATATATATATATATATATATATGGGATGAATTTCACAATTAAAACACGTGAAATGAATGAATGATGCAAACCCACAAGGAAAAAGAAAAACGATTCCAAGGCCTTTCGTGTATTCAGAGCTACACCTCGTCAGGGAGTGACGAGGTGTAGCTCTGAATACACGAAAGGCCTTGGAATCGTTTTTCTTTTTCCTTGTGGGGTTGATATATATATATATATATATATAATGTATGTGTGTGTGTGTGTGTGTGTGTGTGTGTTAATCAGGAAATGCTGAATTTTGAGTTAGTCATATATGGTAAAATTAATTCTGTTTGCTGGAGTTGAACACACAAATATATTTGTTGTTTGTTGCATTTTATAGACTGAATAGTTAAAGCAAAATCAGATTAAGAGTAGCGTAAAATGGAGGGAAATTTTTTTGGTTTAATTCACTTATGAATTGAACGATGTGCTATATCGTAGATGCATCAAGAATTCGGTTAGCGGAATAATGTCTCTGAACAATGTCGGCACAAAAATTTTTGAACTTGTATAATGTCGAAAATTTTGATTTCATGCGTGTCAGTTAAATTCATGTTAAGTTATTTTAAATTATGTCAGGTTAGGTAATATTATGCCCGGTTAGGTTAGGTTAGTCATTTTAGCTAAAATAATACTTTTCATTTGAAATTCATATACTTGGATAAGGTCGATTTGCATAATGTCGAACATCGACATCATGAAATTCGATTTTGTTTATATAATGCTAACAGTCGCATTAGCTTATTTTATTCCTTTGAATTCCATTTTATACATCTAAATAAGGTATACGTAAAAGAACCGATTTTGTGAAATTCAATTTATGCTGTAGTATATATATATATATATATATATACACACACACACACGATTTGTTAATTTTAAAAAATATAATAATTTTGTGGTCGTAACGTTGTTTTATTTATTTATGTAGATAGGTTGTAAGTAGTCATTTGTCTTAGGTTTAGTTTATCGTAGCTGTAATTTTAGCGTGCACCGCCGATTTAAAATTTATAAAAAGAATGTGTTGAGCTTTACATGGTGTTGAGTTTACACGTTCAAACGAGTTACGACGAAATTATTATTATTATTATTATTATTATTATTATTATTATTTTAATTCTTCGTAGTTTTTTTAATTGTTAATAATAGTTCCGTATATTAAAGCCTTCGTTGTCAGTTTTAAAATGCTTATGTTTATAAATGTATTTATCGTATTATGAGAAGGCGTTCGAAGATGTTTGGTTTCTTTAATATTACACGCTGTTCAATTTTTTTTTATGGCCCCATTTCTGGTCTTAATTATATGCATTAAATGTATTAATGTATGTACGGACATCGATAAACAAAAAAGTTGCGCGTACCACGTTCAAATTTTCTTTCATTTATTAAAGATTATTAATTTTTTTTCGTATATTTATAGTACAAAATTGGCGCTTGTTTTATGTTTCTAGTTCGCCTTTCGGTGCCTTATATGACGTGGTTTGGGTATACTATATATATATATATATATATATATATATCCCCGTCCCCTAGGCGAGGAACCGGTAAATGTAAAGTTTGCTGAAGCTGTTGGTTTTATATAGGAATTGGAAAGGGTCTCCAGGCTGTGGGCCAGTGTTTAGTGTCGGTTATATACATTTTATACTATCTCTTTAACGTTATGTCTTAATATTTTATGAAAGATCGGTCTAACTTAGCTATACATAACCACCAAAAGTGGGGTCTGTAGGGATCTGTATAGGTTATGCGGTATTGCGTCTAACTTGGGAAGGTGTGTGTGACCTTAATTTACGTAGGCCCGTCGAGCCGAGTCTCCTCGCTTGTGAACTGATGTTATAAAATGTGTATCCTACAAGTTTCGTTTAGTCTTTTTTTTTACGTAGCTTACGTTTTGGGTCCTCCCGCGTTCACCTCCGTTTTTCCATGCAATACTCGGTAATTGTTTTTATTGAACTGAAGGAGAGCTTTGTATTACAGCTGTTAAAACCTTTGGTACTTCCGGCCTCGTGTTCGTAAGGTATATTTTACGTAAAAAAAATTTCCTTTTTTTTTTTTTAACTACCGTTCCTTCGGTTTTTATTTGTGCATTCAGGAAATGGTCATTAATTTTTATTTTCAAGTATATCGCGTCGTTATTGCGAGTTATATTCGCGTTTCTATTTGTTTCATACACGTAGACAAAAATATGTGAAGTTTAAAATAGGTTTTCCGTACCGTTTGTTCACTGTTAATCTTGGTTACAGGTGTTATAACACACACACACACACACACACACACACACACCACACACACAGACTTAAGATGTGTATATACAGTAGATCTTAATTTCATCGAAGTAAGCATTAATATATCATTTTCTAAAAACCCGCCAGGGTAGAGTGCCAGATTGTTAACCTGAAAGTCTTGGGTTCCAGTCTCGGCGCTTTGACTCTAGATTTCAGTAATTAAGATGTCCTTAGCTGTTACGAAGGAGATTGACCAACCCCATATCATCATCATCATCATCATCATTATTATTTTTTATTATTATTATTAATCCTGCCAAAATATGTTTGAACGACCTACAAAAATAGTTTCAGAATTAAATATAAACTAAGCGTATATTTAGAAACGAGAACTTACTGAATACATTTTGACGTTTACAATTGTAGGTTATAAAAAGAAAACTCTTCACATTCGTATAAATGAGATAAGATGCATTTAAACTTACGTGTAATAATATTCAGTTGGGCTAGAAACTGGCACAGCGCTCGGGCCAACTGATGCGGTCCCATTGCTCTAATTCCTGTATTATTATTATTACCATCATTATCGAGATTCGAACACCCGACCTCAGTGTCTTCGCTTCTCGCACAGTGAAACGGTGCTATGGAAAACTTAAATGTAACTTCTTCTGGCAGTTGTAGAACTCGTATAATAAGATGAATTGAGGCGTCGCGAGTACGAGGGCGAACTCGCCAAACCAGTTTTGAGAAACTTTGTAACTATTGTGTACGAGGGGCACATGGCGCAAATGCACGCATTGAAAGTAACTACATTTTGAGTGTATGAGGTAAATATTTGGTTAACCCCATCCACAGGCAATTAGTATGAGTTGAACTATTCAATCGTGGAACAATCGCAAAATCGACAATGTGGCGAGTTTGCCTTTTGTACTCGCGACGCCTCAATTGTTAATGAGGCGACTTATTGCGGCTTATTACGACTTACTGAAAGGTTTACTTTGCGTACCTAGTCTTATTGATGTCTGTCGAAATTTCATTATAAATTGTTTTCGAGCGAAGTTGATGGCTGCTCTTTGTCAGCAACTTCCAACAATTTACCAATATTATTTTTTACCGCTTTTAGAAATTGACATTTTTGCATATATATATATATATATATATATATATACAGAACGTACATGGAACACACGCATATATATGTGTGTGTGTTGCAGTAAGATTGTGAAACTATTGATTTCATGAAATCCTAACCTAACCTAGCTTAGCTATTTTCAGGGATTTCATAAAATCACTAGTTTCACAATCTTACTGTAAAACGCACACACACACACACACACACACACACACACACATATATATATATATATATATATATATATATATTATATATATATATATATGTTAAACACAGACCGTGCATGGAACAAGGAACTCTTCTGGGAAAATTAAATCCACTATAGTCCGAATAAGTAATGGTAAATGACAAATACCATAGTTTTTTTTTTTTCCCTTTTTCATGATTTTAGCCCGACGTGGGCAACGGGAACGGGAACCATTCTGAGTTTGTGTATACTAAACGGACGTGTTTCGTGCCTTGAAAAGTGGACGCTCAATGTCCCGGTTGAGGTTTAAGTTTTGTTTTTTTTGGCTAAAAATACAATAGTTACCCCCTTTTTCTTTGATTTATTCAACACGACGTGAATGCAACGAGTCTTTTACTTATATAGAGGTTCTGAGTGTAGGGATCTAGGCTTGCTTTAAACCCTAGATCCACGTCCCAAAGCTGGATCCTGTCTGCTTTGCAGATAGCTGGTGAGGGAAGCTATATTTATGGGATCTCTTTGCGAGAGACCCGTTGCCCACGTCGGGCTAAAATCATGAAAAAGGGAAAAAAAACTATGGTATTTGTCATTTACCATTACTTATTCGGACTATAGTGGATTTAATTTTCCCAGAAGAGTTCCTTGTTCCATGCACGGTCTGTGTTTAACATATAATGTTCTCAGGGAACCATTCTGAGTTTGTATATATATATATATATATATATGGGATAGAACTCAGAATGGTCCCTTGAGATCTTTTATGTTACACACAGACCGTGCATGGAACAAGGAACTCATCTGGGAAAATTAAATCCACTATAGTCCGAATAAGTAATGGTAAATGACAAACACTACAGTTTTCCCTTTTCACAATGTTAGCCCGACGTGGGCAACGGGTCACTCGCGAAGAGGCCCCAAAATATAGCTTCCTTCACCAACTATGTGCAGAGCAGATAGGATCCAACTTTGGGGCAGGATCTAGGGTTTAAAGCAGCCTAGCCCCACTATATTTAGAACCTCAATAAAAGCAAAAACTGTTGCATTCACGTCGGATTGAATACATCAAAGAAAAAGGGGTTACTATTGTATTTTTAGCCAAAAACTAAAATTTAAACTTTAACTGGCAAAATTGAGTGTCCATTTTTTTCAAAGCACTTAACATGTCCGTTTCCCAGAAGAGTTCCTTGTTCCATGCACGGTCTGTATATATATTAAATATGGGACAAAAGAACTAACGTGATTCTGAACATTTATTTGCCGACTATAGTTTTGGACCATTCATTCACTACCCATTTCCAAGGGTAAAATATTAAAGCAATGCTAATTACTAACAGTGGAACTACCTTATACAATCTTGAGCTTTGTTGAAAAACTGTTGTTGATTTGTTGTTTTAAATGCTAAATGTACGAATTTTCTAATATACATCGTCATTCTTTGTAACCAAGTCCAATATTATAAATTGTTAGTTTTTAATACGATGGTCGAATACGTGAAAGTGATCTCTGAACTCTGATAGCTGAATGCAATTGGTTACGAAGTCACTACGTGCGTATTTCTAAAGTATTGCCGAGACCATTGGTATGGGGAGTTTGTCCGTAAACCTAAACGTACTCTATTTATTGTATAAATAGGAAGTAAAAACATTTTTTAACGAAATTGGGGGAAATAAGTTGTTATAATATTGTTAATTTTACGTCTAAGTTCGGAACTAGCTTTGCCCAAAAATGGCAAGTTAATGTATATCTTCTCTTCAGATACGATACAGTTGGAGGTACTAATTGGGTATTATAAAAAATTTAATTTAAAAGATTGGCAAAGTTTCATCATTTATATATTGAGGAAAACCATTTTGCATGAACATATTATTGGAAAAAATCTACTTCAGAAAATTGTTCATAATTATGGCAAATATTATCTGTTAAATAAGTTACGGACGAGATTAGGTTCATATTTTAAGGGAATAAAGGAGTAATATTTGGTGATAAACAAACGGCTCTTTAGAACTCGAGATTGTAAAGTAAATGGTAGTTTTACCTTTATATTTCTAGTATGTTAATATTAATTTTGTCAGTGTAATTTTTGTGATTAGTATTATTTCGATTTTTTAATTTTAATTAGCCTTGAAAATGGGTAGTGAATGACCCGAAACTATAGCCGGGAATTAAATGTTTAGAATCATCTTAGTTTATTTAGCTCTTATATATACTTTATATATGTTACAGTCAAAGTGTGTAACCAGCCATTTCGCGTAATGGCTGAAACTTTTAGTCATTTCGCGAAATGGCTGTTTCACTTGGTCATTTCGCGAAATGACTAAAATCTTCAGCAATTACGCGAAGTGGCTGAAATTCCACCTTGGTCACTTAGTGAAATGGCTAAAATGACTTTTTGTCATGAATTCATAGAAATAACAAACGTCACAATAAAATTGGAAACCTTTATTTAACTAACTAAATCTGTTAAAACATACATACATCCACAGGTCTGTTCAAATAAGTGAGAAACACACTTCAAATACACATTTTCAACACATTTGAACAAATTTGAATTTTCAATATAGAGGTTTTCAAATACTAACCGGGCCTTCAATGTTATTCCGATGTCCGCCATTGAAAGCCCGGTTAGGTCAACTGTATGCCCTTGACAATTGGTTAGGTTAAGTCGTGTTATTTTCGTTAAAACTAACGAAAATAACAACTTAACCTAACCAATTGTCATGGGCATACAGTTGACCTAACCGGGCAAATGATCTTGTACGAAATGACCAAGGTGGAATTTCAGCCATTTCGCGAAATGACCAAGTGAAACAGCCATTTCGCGAAATGACCAAGTGAAACAGCCATTTCGCGAAATGACTAAAAGTTTCAGCCATTACGTGAAATGGCTAGTTACACACTTTGACTGTAACATATATATGATGAAAATAAAAACCCACTCTAATAGACAGAGTTTATTTCCACGACAGTTTCGACGCCCACTGGCATCCTCCTCGGGTGGATACAGAAACACGAATGAACCAAAACAAGAGGGAAAAACAGTCCAGGGACCTACCGTTAAGAAATTCGCACCTAGGTTAGATCCCATTCTCCCGACACCGGAAGGGCATTTTCATTAAGTACATTCGCGCAAATTTAAAACTATCTTCCTGTTCTAAACATACAGATTCTATTATTTTTTTTTTTTACATAATTATTACCTTACCTTACAACCTTACAAAGGTTCCGCGCGATGATTTCTCATTTCGCGAAGGTCAAGCTTGTCGCCCCTCCTTATTAAATTTATTACATTTAATATTGCATAATTATTTATTACAGAAATTATAAATTTATTATTACATTGGTTATTACATTGTTGTTTATTATACAGAACTTATAAACCGAAAAACGAATGAAAAAAGCCGATTAGGAAACAATCCAGAGACCATTGAGAAATTCGCACCTAGGTTAGATACCGTTCTCCCGACACCGGAAGGGCATTTTATTACAGGGTCCGCTTATAAGTACATTCCCACAAATTAAAACTATCCTCTTGTTCTATACATACAGATTCTAATATTTTGACATAATTAATGCATTTATTATTGCATTTACATTTTTTAACATTTACTATTATTACCTTTACCCTAATTATTAAATTTATAATATTACCTCCACGACTCCGTAAGGGATTTTTTGACCAAGAATCTCATTAAAGGGTCTAACTTACAAGTACCTTCGCACAAATTAAAATTATCTACTTTTTCTATACACACAGATTCTATTATTTTTCTTTTGACATAATTATTACCTGTGTCTACAGCATTCCCTGTAAAAGTTGTGATTTAGTATACGTGGGAGAAACTGGAAGAAATATTGAAACCCGTATTAAAGAACACAAATATGCCTTCAGAAGTTGTAATACTAATAATGCCATTTTTTTTATCACGCCAGCCAAAATAATCATGCTATAGATTGGGAATCAAGTAAGGTACTTTATAAATGTAATAATTATGTCAAAAGAAAAATAATAGAATCTGTGTGTATAGAAAAAGTAGATAATTTTAATTTGTGCGAAGGTACTTATAAGTTAGACCCTTTAATGAGATTCTTGGTCAAAAAATCCCTTACGGAGTCGTGGGAACGTGTTCGAACCTAAGTGTGAATTTCTTAAATATCTCTGGATTGGAATGTTTCCTTACTCGCTTTTAGTAAATGTAATAATGGAAGTAATAAATGTGGAAATAAATATAAATGCAACAGATGTAATAATAAAGGTAATATTATAAATTTAATAATTAGGGTAAAGGTAATAATAATAAATGTTAACAAATGTAAATGCAATAATAAATGCATTAATTATGTCAAAATATTAGAATCTGTACTGTATGTATAGAACAAGAAGATAGTTTTAATTTGTGGGAATGTACTTATAAGCTGACCCTGTAATAAAATGCCCTTCCGGTGTCGGGAGAACGGTATCTAACCTAGGTGCGAATTTCTCAATGGTCTCTGGATTGTTTCCTAATCGGCTTTTTTCATTCGTTTTTCGGTTTATAAGTTCTGTATAATAAACAACAATGTAATAACCAATGTAATAATAAGTTTATAATTTCTGTAATAAATAATTATGCAATATTAAATGTAATAAATTTAATAATAAATGTAATAATTATGTAAAAAAATAAATAATAGAATCTGTATGTTTAGAACAGGAAGATAGTTTTAAATTTGCGCGAATGTACTTAATGAAAATGCCCTTCCGGTGTCGGGGAGAATGGGATCTAACCTAGGTGCGAATTTCTTAACGGTCGGTCCCTGGACTGTTTTTCCCTCTTGTTTTGGTTCATTCGTGTTTCTGTATCCACCCGAGGAGGATGCCAGTGGGCGTCGAAACTGTCGTGGAAATAAACTCTGTCTATTAGTTTAGAGTTTTATTTTCATATTTTGACCTTCACGTAGAAAAAAGTGAAGTTTTTTGCATATACAGTATATGATGAAAATAACCACGAAGGGAAAAGGGAACAAAATGGTGCACAAGCGCTTTCTTCTAATGACATCCTCAGGAACACTGACTCAGTGTTCCTGAGGATGTCATTAGACGAAAGCGCTTGAGCACCATTCTGTGTTTCCTTTTTCTTTCATGGTTATTTTCATCATAAATATTATTCACGTGTTACTTTTGTGAAATAATTTTTCGTATATATATATATATATATATATATATATATATATATATATACACACACACACCGTAACTTCGTAGTTCGTCGGACCTCGCACGAAGGTCAAGCCTGGCCTGGTGGAGGAGCGAGTTGCTTTCTTGGTATCTTCATCGCACATAACCAGGCACACACCCGGCATTGTCCTGAGCCAGGCGTCGAGTCTACTCTTCAAGAATTCAGTTTTGTTATAATGTTATAATGTTTCAGACCAACAAAGACCCTAGGATCCACTCATGGCTGGTCTACCTAACTGTGTTGGTAATTGTGTATGTCCTCCGTGGTGGCGGAGGGGACCTACAATTTTACGTGGGTTCCGAACCACAAGAACATAAGAAATTTATGTAACAACTTCCTGTACACTGTGTACATTGGCAACGACCAATTTAGCAAAACTAATTAATTATCGATTTAAAACTAAAGTAGAATCTCTGGATCCAGAGGATCACGTCATAATAGACTACTATCCACAAATATGTTACACTATATCTATTTATAACCGACATGCAAATATATCAGATCCAGAGAATCCAGTCAATTTCATTACGGTATCCATCAATACTAGTACCTTGTCACGAAAAATAAGTCACGGTCCATATCGATTGTGGACCAAGTCAAAATTTACAACCATATACATTACAATATATACACTTAGGAGGAAAAGTGTAGGTGTGGCTGTAAAGACTGTAGTAATGTAGAAATGTGTGTGCACCCATCTTGGGTCTCCCATTTAAAGGTGTTTGTGGGCAAGTGAAGATCATGAGTTTTTCAATACCTCACAGTACTATGGGGGGCACCGCTCAGCAGAGGAATCTCTTTAAATGGGGTGTGTAAGGACAGAGTATCCCCTAACCCAAGACGCTGCCTCCCTATATCCCACAACACTTGTGTTGAGCTGTGGGATCTATCCCCACAAAGCCTTAATTTTACTACCTTAAACTATACCCAATCTATCAACATATGCGTCTAATCGATTTTTAAACATGTTTATAGACGTGCTACTAATTACTTCTACCGACAAACTATTCCAGCTATTTACTATTCTATGCGTAAAAACGTTTTTGGCAACTGCTGTCTCGAACCTTTTACTTGTCAACTTACACCCGTTATTTCTAGTCCTATTATATTGAGAAATTTCGAAAAAGCTATCTCTATCTACGTTATCGAACCCATTCATAATTTTGAAAACCTGGATTAGATCACCCCTTAACCTCCTAGTCTCGAGTGTTGTCAATTTTAACTCCTTAAGCCTATCCTCGTACGACTTTGACCTAAGCGACGGAATCATCTTAGTTGCTCGTCTTTGAACTCTTTCGATTTTGTCTATATCTTTGCGCATATGCGGACTAGTCTTGTTCCCCTGACAACCAAGCTATTTAACTTCAGTGTTGAGGGTGTCCCTCGTCTGGCCTTCAGTTTGGGAGCAAAACACATTCTACCTTTCCTGTTTTCCACTGTTTGAGTGGTTACTGGGTTCAGTTTGAGGTTAGGTACCAGTTTTTCTATTGTTTTCTACGCGTAAATTATGATATCTCTTCTTTCCAGTGAGTATAGATTTAATTCACGAAGTCTTTTCCAGTAGTAGAGTTTTTTGCAGCCATCAATCTTGGCTGTGAAATTTCCTTGTATTTCTTTGTTTAGTAATTAACCCTTTTATATGGGGACGTCAAGACTGAGCATTATTCAAGTTTTGGTACGTTTAATGTTTTCATCATGGGAATCGGTACCTTCTCATCCCTTCTTTTGAAGGTTCTCAGTAGCTGTCCCGTGATTATTTTTGCTTTGTTTATTACTATCTGATTCTGTGTTTCAAATTTTGCATCATCGGTCATTATAACCCCTAAATCTTTTACTTTCTTGCTTTCCTGTCTATCTGCGGCATAATGTGCTGTCTGTTTTAGTTCTTCATTTCTTTCATATCTGAAGAGCTGAAATTTCTCTGTCAAAATTCATGTTGTTGTCTTCTGACCATTTGTATATTCTGTTTGTGTCCTTCTGTCGGGCCTTCACCTCTTCTGCATTTTCTGACTTTTGTGCTGATTTTTGTATCGTCAGCAAGGGATGTTAGAGATCCATTTTCCCACTTTGCCTGTTATTCCCATGTTTCATTTTATGTGCTATGCCATGATCACACTTGTTGAACGCTTTAGCAAAATCCGTGTACAGTGAAATCTATCAATAACGACACCACTATAACGAAACCTCTCTTTACCGGACATCTTGGGCATTTTGAAAAACCTTTCTATCGAAAACACCTTTCTATCGAAAACACCTTTCTTTATAAGGAGGTGTTTTCGCTAACTCAGCCCTGAACTGCGCGTGTTCGTCTCTACCGACATTTCCGCGGTCAAGAAAGTAAGCAGCATGCTTATTGGCTGATGCCTAAAAGCTGATGCGTAGTTGGCTGGAATGTTTCTCCCTCACGGAGAAATAGTTTTTAGTAATGATTTTATATACAGTACTATATATAAAGTATGTATAAATAACTAATGAGGGTCTAAATTAGTCCTTAAAATATATATAGGCCTACTACAATATCGGCAAAGGGAAACCTCTATGTAAGGAACAACCTCTCTACAATGATCAATTTGGCTTATATATTTCGTTATAGAGAAGTTTTACTGTATATGACATCGTAGTTTTCATTGCTTTTAAGTGCGTCTATGATATTGTTATAGTGCTCTATTAGGTGTGATCTTTCTGATCGGAATCCATGCTAGTTCTCATTTAAGAATTCCTGTGTCCCACAAAAGTCGTAGATTTTCTCTAACTATTCTTTCAAATGTTTTGGTGAGATGGGATATCAGTGACACTGGTCTGTAGTTCTTTGTTTTGGACTTATCCCCTCCTTTATATATAGGAACAATGTTCGCTCTTTTCAGGATGCTCAGTATTTCCCCCGTGTCCAACGATCTTCTCCATATCCAATAGAGGGGTGTAGCTATGTCATTCTTAGTTTTAAATCAATAAGGCGTTCTATTTATCCGGACCTGCATCTGAATGTGGTTTGATTTGTTCTATAGCTCGCGCTATATATTTGGGGTAAAATCAAAAACCAGTGATACACTTTCCTTGTAATTTCTCTTCAAAGAAGGTCTCTCTCTCTCTCTCCTCTCTCTCTCTCTCTCTCTCAGGTACCACTTTGTCGCTTTTTGGAGTACTGTACGTATGTACTGAAAACTAATTCATACTGACCTCTCAGTATTTTAGATTATTCTTTTAAATCTTCGATGTTCATTATTTTTTTGTTTTCTTTTCGCATAGCAAAAGAAGTATTTTCAGTTTTCCTTTATTACTACTTCTGCATTTTCCTCTTCTCTGAATGGCCCTTAATTAGGGCTTTTGTTCCCCATCGATACTCTCCCGTTTTTCTGTGTTACCTTTTCTGATATTGTTGTCTGTGATGTTAATTAATTTCGCAGCTGCTATCTCGCTCTCTTCTCTCGCGGAATATTGTTCGCTTTTGCCTTTTGAAATAATTCTCCTCCCTTTCTGGCTGCGCTTTCGGAACATATTCTCCAAAAATTTCCAGCGTCTTCTGAGGCTGTTAGCTTTCTCTTCTTTCTTTATCCCCTAAAACTGTTTTCCACTCTATTTGTGCCATATGGGATCTGATTTTTTTCCCAATTTATAGTCTTGGAGTTTAGGTTAAAATCTCAAATTTGCTTCTTTCTTCAGCACGAGTATTTTTTATTTTTTTAAGGCTGTCGCCATATTAGTTGACATTTGATTATGTTGTGGTCTGAGATAATAGTTGGAGTTTTTATATCATCAATCGAGTTGTTCGTAAATACCAGATCCAGTCGGTTATTTTTTCTAGCCTTATCTGTTATCTCCTGTGTTAACATAAGTTCACTTGTCAGAACTATCAACATTTTAGTTTGTTCCTGATATTCTCTAGTGCCCATTTGCCCTGATATTATATTTAATTTATTTATTTAGTTATTTATTTATTTACATGTTTCTTCCCACCCTTTTTTATTACATAAGTGAGAAATTAAATTCTTCGCAGAGTATATATTATATTTGCAGATGGGGAATTTAAGGAGTTTTAGGTTTCTGATATCAACAGTGGCATCCGAGAATGTTTTAGTAGGAGTATTCAGAGGTCTGTAGATGACTATTATCATCACGTTTAGTTTTTCTATTTTTACTGCTAAAAGTTACACGTAGCTGTTTCATTTACTTATTATTGTTTCTCTCATATGGCTCTCACGTATTTATATAGTAGAGCCACCACTTCAGCTTTGTTTCGTCAGCTCATAGTAAGTTGTAACCATAGATTTGTATTTTTCATATCTATGCAATATCCGTGGTTTTCAGTCTCCCTGGCAGTCTTTAAGATGTTTCTGTGAGGCACGCGACGTTAGCCCTCGTTTCATGCAGAAATCCTTTCAGGTATGAAACTTTGTTTAGCCTGTGGTTCAGTTTTAACCCTTCAATATTTGCCAGGACTATATTTATATTCTCAGTTTTGCGTTGCCCTTTGTACATTCCAAATTCATTATCCTTTAGTGTCGTGCATTTTGTAGCCCAATGGTCCTTCGAGAAAGATCCGTGTCCGTTTACCTGTTCTGGTAGCTTCTTGCCTTATACAGGATACAGGGTGGGAGAAAAGTCTAAGGATTTTATACGAGGGGTGGTCAGAAAATAAGTTTACACGGCGTATAATTTCGTAACTAAAAGACCTACATTGATTATGTTTGTATCAGGTGAATTCGTTAATCATTGTTGGCAACACTGCACGTCGATTCGGCTGCCATCTACCGTACATTGGTTATATGAGTCAGTTGAACATAGCAGCTCGACTGGAACAGTGCCCTGTCATTTTTGCAACGATATTCCGAGTCTGTTAGTGGTCAAGAATTTCTCGAATGCATTACCATAGGAAACGAGACATGGATTCATCACCGTACTTCGGAAACAAAATGTGCCAGCATGGAATGGAAACACCCTGGGTCCCCGCGACCAAAGAAGTTCAAGATTGTGAGTTCCGCTGGCAAAGTGATGATTACCGTGTTTTGGGACCACAAAGGCGTTTTGCTCGCAGACTTCATGCAAAAAAGCGTAACAATCAATGCAGCTGCGTATTGTTCAACACTGGAACGTTTACGAACGGCCATTAAACGTAAACGTCCTGGACTGCTCCGTAGGCCAGGGCACTGTTCCAGTCGAGCTGCCATGTTCAACTGACTCGTATAACCAATGTACGGTAGATGGCAGCCGAATCGACGTGCAGTTGCCAACAATGATTAACGAATTCACTTGATACAAACATAATCAATATACAGGGGTTAGACAAAATAATATGAACACTGATAAATGGCGGTTTTTATTCTTAATATGGAGTTGGTCCTCCTTTAGCGGCAATAACAGCTGCAATGCGTCGGGGAATTGATTCATACAGCTTTTGGACAGTGGCTAGAGGAATCCTGAACCATTCTTCGAGCAAACCCTGCTCCAGTTCCTCCAAAGACGCCGGCGGTGGGAATCGGCTTCTGACCTGCTGCTCCAACTGACCACAGATGCTCGATAATGTTAAGATCCGGGGATTGTGGAGGCCAATCCAAGCGTTCTACTTCACTAACATGCTCTTTAAACCAGTTTTTAACGACCCCAGCGGTGTGGATTGGTGCATTATCATCCTGGAAGACGGCGCCGCCATTGGGAAACAGCGTTTGGACCATGGGATGGACCTGGTCAGCCAATATTGACAGATAGACCTGGGCGTTAACCCTACCATACAGTACTACAGCTGGGCCAAGAGTATTCCACGATATTGCTGCCCAAACCATCACAGATCCGCCTCCATGCTTAACGGTTGGGGTCAGGCAGTCGGGGTCATAAGCATCTTTAGGCTGTCTCCAGACGTAAACTCGACCGGAACATGGAAATAGCGTAAAGGAGGATTCGTCGGAGTAGACTACATTCTTCCACCGGTCCATTGACCAATTCTTATGGTCATTACACCATTTTCTGCGCCGCTCAATGTTGATGTGCGAAAGGAAGGGTTTGGCAATTGCAGCCCTCCCATGGTATCCAGCTCCATGGAGCTCGCGACGTACAGTTCTGGTCGATACCGGGCTTGCAAGATGCTGGTTAAGCTCTGCAGTCACTTTTGGAGCTGTGGTCTTATGGTTCTTTGTCACAATGCGCTTTAGCACCCGGCGGTCTCGATCACACAGCTTCTTCTTGCGTCCACTATTGCATTTGTCGGTGCTTGTCTTTCCATGGTTTTGGTATGCAGACATGACCATAGAGACAGTTCCTCTGGATACATTGAACATCTGAGCGGTTTTCGTCACCGATGCACCAGCCATCCGCGCTCCGACAATTTGCCCTCTTTGGAATTCGGACAGGTCTTTCATAACTGCTAATTCATAATTCACTCAGATCTGTAAAAACAACGTGAGGGTTATAACATGACGTATACACTCTCTGTTACGCATTTAAATAGGTTTGCCAGTCATTTGACCGTTTACTTTGTGTCTGAGCAGTCCGTAAAGATAACCGGTGAAATCGGCGGGTGTTCATATTATTTTGTCTAACCCCTGTAGGTCCTTTAGTTACGAAATTATACACCGTGTAAACTTATTTTCTGACCGCCCTTCGTACATAAAATGATTTGTTGATAAATAAATTCCAATGATATCACTGCAGTGTATGCGATACTTTTCAAAGCAACTATACAAGACCAAGAATGACTCCAGGCTAGAACAGGATGGCCCTCCGCCCTAGCCCCAGTCAGCGTCATGTCAGTAAGGATGGAATACAGCAATAAAGAAAAAGTCTCTCTTGTTTTGTAAGCTATTTCTTATAATAATTCAGACATGTCAACTCTCACGGATTTTAAGTCTATCTCACGGTCTCATTATTGTTATTAATAATGATAATAAAATAATAAAATCGGGGGAGAATGTCTCAAACTCGCTTATGTGGGATATGTTTCCAGTTATCAAAATCAGCCACATTGAGAAATTTCACGGATTTTCATACTTCAAGGTTGACATCTCTGATAATTGTGAAGAAAGTTTGCGTTTATTTTAAGAAAAATATAATAAACCACCACCAAATGCAGACACACTTCGATACTGGAAGCTCAAAAAGAGCTTGGTAAAAGATCGTCCAGAAGCGGAAGGCCAGTAACGGCGACAGGAGACAATAACAGAGAAAATGTCCTCGCCAGTTTTCAAGTCGATCCAACAACAACTTCACGAGAAAAGTTGCGCAGGAATTGAGTATTTCCAAATTTTCAGTAGCAAAAATATTGAAATCACAGGGGTCCCATAATTACAAACCCTTTTACTCTCAGAACATATACAACGATGATTCTGATAGACGGCTGCAGTTTGTTGAAACAATGAGAGAAAAGTTCAACAGTGATCCAGATTTCGTTGGAAAGATCAAAATTTTCAGCTTCGGTTTAACGAGTAAAGGAAACAAACACAACGTTCACTACTGGGCGGAAAAAATCCCAAAATACGATTGGGTAAACGCGTTAAAACGGCTACACGAACAGTTTGGGCGTGCATTGGTTAACCCTTTAACGCCCGAATTGTTTATATTTGAAAGGTTACCAATATGTAGCATCGTCATTTTAGGGTTAATTAGGACTCGTTTCCCTTGACATATCGAGAGATAGGATGGATGGAAAACGCTATTGCCAGGTTTTGAGAGACAAGTTTTGCCATATTTTACTAATGGCGTTGGCAGGAATTGGTTTTATCAACCTGATGTAGCGTTGCCACATTACTCTGCAACTGCCCGTGAGATTCGGGATACGAACCTTGAACAAAGAGGCTTGGGCGGCGAGGTCCTATCGAGTGGCCAGCCAGATCACCTGATTTATTTAACCCCATGTAATTTCTAGCTTTGGGCTTATTTGCGTGACAAACTCTACCCTCCTGATTTCATCTATCCAGATGTGAATGCCTTTGGCCGCGGAATAGATGAAGAACTGAAAAGGATCCCACTCGATATGTTCAGAAGAACAATGAAGAGTTTCACGGAGAAAATCCACAAATGTTATTATACTGGATGGCGAATTCTTTCAAGATTAGATTACAATTTAACAAAATATTTATGTTTGATTTGTTTCATCACTTGAACACTTATCTGTATAATGTTAACTAAATAGTTGTTTGTATAAAATCTTTAAAGACTTTTCTCCCAACACACACACACACACACACACACACACACACACACAAGGTTGTTATAATGCAATTCCTTTTTATTTTTTGACTTAAATTAATGAGTTTGCATAAATTCGTGAAATATGCGAATTGCATTATTTAAATGTACATATTTTGAACATATAAAATTGATTACTCCACAAAATCTGAATCATTATTTATTTATCATAATGGGCATATACTCATATATACGATATATTAAATAATGTTTTAGCTTTTTTACATTTGAGTATACAAAATTTTATTATTTTGTATTTGTGTATTCATTTTGTAAGTTTAAAAAGTCCGTATTAAGATTATTTATTTAGAGATAAGTTAGGTAAAACGGGATTTTTTTTAATTTATTTATTTATTAGAAGTTCATTATATATACATATATATATACCGTATATATTTTTTTTTTAAATGAGGAAAATATTTTGATTTTTTGTTTTTTTGTGAATGTGTTTTCCATCGGTAACGAGTTTGTGTATTTCCTTATTGGGTAGACTTTTTCCGTCACCCTGTAGATTATTGTTATATACATTTTAAAGCTGGGTACTTAATAAAAACTGAAATTAGCTACAAGACTGTTTTATTAAATAATGTTTATTATTTATTTATTTTTTTCCTCTTTATGGGAATTCCTTCTTCGGTCTTCTCTAAGAATCTTGGAATAAATTTTCTCCAAGGTTCAAGCGAAATAATTATTAATATTATGAGGCTAATTAGGCGGAGCTGGCTTTGAATTTATCTCCGTTCCACCACGAAATACTAATTCATTTAAGGTTGTCACGTTTATGTCCTTAATAATAATAAACGTCGCGTCGTCGCGTGTTGAAGCCTTTTTGTGTGACGTTTTTGATGAAAATGTCGACGATGAAACGAATTTAAAATTGTTGTAACTGTTATGACGTGTAACTGTACCATTTGATTTTTGTAGCAGAGATGATGATGCTGTAGCCAAATTAGACCTAAATGGAGTAATTCTTTATATATATAATATATATATATATATATATATATATATATATATATAATATATATAGAAAGAACGCAAAGAGTGGTGGTAAACGGAGTTAAATCGGAAGTCGTGAGCTCTGTTCCACAAGGGACAGTATTAGCTCCCTTGCTGTTCATAATAATGATTGCGGATATTGATGCAGATATTAAGAACAGTATTGTATCATGCTTCGCAGATGACACAAAGATATGTAAGGAAATATTGAACGAAGATGACATAAGAAAACTACAAAACGACATTGAAACATTATTCCAGTGGGCAGAAGACAACAATATGAAGTTCAACGAAGAAAAATTCCAACTTCTAAGTTATGGTAATAACAAAGAGCTACAGAAAAAAGGATACAAAACTCCGCAAGCCAAACAGATAACACCAAATCCACAAGTCAGGGATCTTGGAGTAATAATGTCGTCGGATACAGAACTCAGAGAGCACTACATCACCAAAATTACAACGGCTAGAAAAATAATGGGAATCATCTGGAGGAGCTTAAATCATGCTTAAATTATGGAAGAGTCTAGTCCTACCAATAATTGATTATTGCTCAGTACTCACAAGCCCACACAGAAAAAGAGACATTGCGAGCATTGAAGCTATACAAAGGACTTTTACGTCTAAGATAGAGGAAACGGAAGGCGAAGACTACTGGTCTCGACTACAATCCCTCGAACTCTACTCTCTTGAAAGAAGGCGCGAGCGGTACACAATAATATACATATGGAAAATACTTGAGGGCTCTGTCCCTAACCTCAGAAATGAAATAGAAACAAACTGGAATGAGAGAAGAGGCAGATTTTGTACGGTCCCAGCTGCGGTGGGACAAGGAGCCATGAAAACGAGGATGGAAAATACCCTCGGAATACGGGGCCCAAAGCTTTTCAATGTCCTTTCAAAGAAGTGAGAAATCTCCAACACACCGACCTGAATAACTTCAAGAACCAGCTGGACAGATTCTTGTGCAAAGTCCCTACCAGCCATGCGTGGCTGGCTACGACGGCAGGAGGCGATCAGAGAGCAATTCCCTCCTTCACCAAGTCCCGCAAATGAGGCGGGATGCTGCAGAGGGGTCGACCGCAGGTCGATCCTGAACCGTCGTTCAAACTCAACAAAAGTAAGTAAGTAACAAAGTAATATATATATATTTTTTTTTGAAAGTTGTCGTATTGTTCACTAAAAACAAAATTAAATGTTTTAAATACAAGGAAATACTTCTATGCACTGATGAGGAAACTACTGTTAATATATGAGGAAAGGTTTCCATAGTTGAGGAAATGTATTTGCCTTCAATAATAATTTCTGCGTCATAGGACTTTTGGGGCACCGTGTATATAGGCAGTTTGAATCGAAGTTTCAAAGAAGTACCACCATACATACTGTACTCCCGACAGAGGTTGTCTTTGTCTATGTTCGGGTAACATTTCCTTTATATGTTGGGAAACCTTCATTTGTGGAGTCACATTTGCGGAATAACTTTATCCATTTCGCTGCAATTAACGTAATAATAGGTTGAATACGTTTAAAATGTCCGCATTTAAAGGATTTAATTCGCATAAAACTGTGTAAGCAATTAACATTATAATTTATTTGCGGTTAATCCGCAATTAACATCATAACTTGTAAGTATAAATTGGTTTTGAGCGAAAATTGTGAAAATTAATTATTTGAAAATAACTCTTCGTTATTGTTGTTAATTAAAAAATGACTACTGCCATTTAAAGTAAAATATTTTCCTTAATTTAACGTCATAGCAATGAAAAAGTTAATTAACAAAGTACTATTACAGTATGTCACAAATTATCACCCGTGGTAACTGTGTAGAAAGACTTGGAGATTTATATTTTGCATTTTCTTTGAAGTTCATGCGTAAATCTTATTTTTAAAAGTATTATAGGATCTTTTCAGTTTGACGGCCGCCGGACCCCCCCCCCCCCCCCAAAAAAACAGTCTTTTTATTTAGTTAACGTTTATTGCATTTTAGTTTAGAGAAATGGAAAAATAGTATCAAGAAAATAGAGTTGAAAGTGGAAAAAATAATAAAAAATAGACATTACTAGCAGAAGCCAGTGGTAAAAGTTTTAACAAAAATATCACGACTTAACCTAACCAGTCGTCAAGGGCGTACAATTGACCTAACCGGGCGTTCAATTAACCTAACCAGTTGGTAGTCTAGCGTTTGACGGTCCCGTAGCCATGACTTGGCACCGGGCTGCGGGACCGTCGCGACGGTTCTGGAACCACTTCAAAATTATCTATATATGAAGAGCTGATTTCCAAAAGCTGCCAAGTCCATTTTTGGTCAAAGTTGAGTTTGTACCACTAAAAAACAATTCGTGCCTATGTGCATCAAGGTGTGCCATCGATTTGTTTCAGTATTATATCCCTTTCATAACGGACATAATGATATGGCTTTGTTTCCAAAAGGGTCTAAATTCTAAATACACAGATCCGCCAACAGCGCCCTCTATAAACTACAATGTTAGTATAATTGTATGTACCCACATCTACAGTGAGAGGTAAATGAGGATGTGTGGTGAACACTATGCATGCTGAGTCCAACACACGCATGGCATGGGCTCAACACTTTAACAGTGGTGTGGCTCATCGTCAGAATGACATTTTGGCTTGATATAATTTGATATGATTGATTGAACTGGTGGAGATATTGAAATAAATAATACTGTTTTTGTACGGGCTGTTTTTTTGTGTTTGTTTCGGTGTAATCGAGAAGTCTTTTGGATATGTCTTTGTGTTCCAAAAGGTGCTAAGTCCACCACCAATTTCAAACAAAAAACGTATTTACAAATTAACTATGCGTACTAGATTTTATTCAGACATCTTTTTTTTGCTTAATAGCATTCGCTCCCAACATTAATGTGAAAAAACTACTTTAAGGACAGACTATAGTAAAAAAATATAAAATGTGCTAATATCTTAGAAACTGGTTTTATGGACTTAGCGCCTTTTGGAAATCGGCTCTTCATACATACAGATGGAAATCGGATGTTTGTTTGTGTGCGCGCGCGTTCCGGGAAATAATAATAATAATAATAATAAAAATAAAATTGCCCCTGTCGATTGTTTAAGCGTGGTATTTTTACCACGGCTTCGGCTTGTGATGTCTTATTTTTTGTTATTTTTTCCGCTTTGAACTCTATTTCCTTGATTCTATTTTTCATTTCTCTAAATTAAAATGTATTATTCTGAAATGTAATAAACATTATCTAAATAAAAAAGCTGGGTTTTTTTTTTTTCCGCCGGCCGTCAAACCGAAAAAAATCTGTATATAGATAGAGTTTTGGAACCTATCCCATTCGATTCATGAGGCGAGCAAGATGGGGGGGGTTCATGGTTCTCGTCATTACTGTATCCGCCTTGTTTTCTGAGAATTTAATTAAGAATCCTGTGAATGGAGGTTCTTGTTGCGTTTGCTTACGGTTTTATTATTTTCTTCACCTTTGGTTTTATTGATTTTTCATTCCCCTGTTTATCCACTTTTATTGAAAACCTCGGGACTGAATCTATCCTGAACTAAGGAACAAGATCTTATCTCCCGTGACTTTATAAGGGACACGTTCTTCAACCCACCGTAGACTCTCACTCTCTCTCTCAGAATTAAAAATTCGAAAAATCCCGAAGGCTAGTTTTGACATAGCATAAGGCGTGATAAGATTGAGCAAATGTATATCTTCGGGGTTGGGGGAGGGAGGGGGAAGAGTGAAATAGGTCCAAGTTGGTTTCAGAAATTAAATAAACTTAAAAAATATTTGATATACTGATAACGCTTGGTTTTTCTTTATCCTGAAAATAATTTCGACCATTTTCACTATCTTCATCCTTTAGGATGTTGTGTTTGGCGCGCAACCTCAGCTATTTATAGTTCTCTACTCGCTTCTATATTTAAATGAGTCACGGTATAGAGAGAAAAGACGACTTGGAAAAAATATTTAAAAAAATCTGCATAGCTGCTCTGCCATATAATTTGAAAGGGGTAATAAAGCTGTATGATCGTGCACCGAATATGAAATAAATTTTGCAATTTGTAAGAGTGTATCTTAGGATTTAAGCCAAAAAATCTTGATTGTAAGAAATTTACCTTTGTACGCATTTGATTCTTAAATAAGATGTAGCTTCTGTGATGTATCTTTTCTAGTTTTGATTTTGTACCTTCTCGTGTGACTTTTTTAATATTTTGGCGTATGTATGTATGTATATATATGCGCCTCGGTGATTAGTGGTTAGTGTCGCTGACTACGAATCCATCGGCCCCGGGTTCGAGACCCGATGACGGCAGCCGGCGCGCAGCAAAACCCAGCTGTTCATCCTTTCACACAATAAAGAAAGTGGTTGGTAGATAAATGGGTTCCCTGGGTGGCCTAGTGGTTAAGGCGCTGGGCTGCTGGTGGGGCGTGGTTCGGATTCCACGTTAAACTGTAGGTCTAAGGTGGAGTGAAAAGCTTGACCTTAGTCAGAATGAACAATTCGGGCGGAAGCTAGTCACACGAGGTACGTCCAAAAAGTTCCCGAACTGGTTATGTTGCGCGCGCATCATATGACGTGCATGCGCGTCATGTGATGCATGTTGTAGTGTGCCTCAGTCTGTGTCCAAAGACGGTTACCGCTTGTTGATATCGTATTTTGTTCTCTCGATATTTACTGTTTTGTGAAGTCATTTTATGTGTTTTGTCGCATTTTGTGCATTTGAATAATGGCTACTGTTGAAGAACAACGTGTGTGCATGAAATTTTGCATTAAGCTGGGCAAGACTGCTTCTGAGTTCTGAAACCCATGTCATGCTGAACACAGCATTTTGACAATGACGCCTTAAGTCAGACAACCACTTTTGAGTAGCACAAGCGCTTTAAGGAAGGACGAACGTCGACGGAGGACGATGCAAGGGTGGGACGACCTTCCACTTCAATAACTGATAACACTTTTGCTCGTGTTTGAGAAATGATTCGAGGGAACCGTACACTGACAGTCAGGGAAGTCGCGGACGAAATGGACATTTCGATAGGATCATGCCACACGATACTCAGAGAATTTGGGGATGCGTCTTGTGTCAACCAAATTTGTGCTACAACTTTTGACTGCCGAGCAGAAAGAGCAACGTGTTATTGTGTCTCAAGACCTCCTTCAACGTGTCAATTTTGATGAAAATTTTCTCAGAAACATCGTTACTGGTGACGAGACGTGGGTGTACAGGTATGACGTTGAAACAAAACGGCAGTCATCGCAATGGAAGTGCGCGACGTCCCCGAGACCGAAAAAAGCACGGCAAGTCCGATCGAACGTGAAGGCAATGCTGGTCGTTTCTTTCGATTACTACGGACTCGTTCATTACGAATTCGTCCCTAGAGGTCAAACAGTTAACCAACAGTTTTATGTGGAAATATTGAAGCGCGTGCGAAACGCGGATCAGTCCAGGAACTTTCTGAACACACCTTGTATATGCGACTCGGTGGTGTAATAGCATCACTTGATTACGGATCCACCGTCCCCGGGTTCCATTCTCAGCGAAAGCAGGTGGTACGCGGCTTGCTTAGCTGTGCATCCTTCCAGAAAAAATAGGTCCGGGCATTGGCTTTGTAATTGCTGACCACCCGTAGTGGGTCGTGGTTTGGATTCCATATCAAGGTGGAGTAACAAGATCGATTTTCACAATGTCAACGCTCGACCTTGTATGGATTTCGGATTTCAATAAAAATAACTAACCTAACCTAATTTAAACTATTTTTTAATATAGATATTGCGCAGATTGACTTCGTTGCGCTACCCGGTGGTTGGGTAAATTTTCTCTTGCCCTAACTAACTTTCGTCGCCCCGTTTTTGTCGCGGGAAACTTTACTCTTTTACTCTGAAGGTCAAATATAAATCGTAAAATAGCCGAAAATTGGGCAAAGTGACTACTATTATATTCTTAAACATGTGTCAAATTGCATCACTCTTCTCCGAAACCTTTTATTTAATAAAAATAAATGTGTACAAGTATTTCTGAGAGTCGAAGCGCAGCTTCGCATTAGTATGTTTTTCAGAGAATAAAATAGCGTAGATGGATATTTAGAATTAATATTTGTTGCCGTAGTTGCTTAGCAACATCGTATTGCTGCTGTGGAACTGAAATCAGATTTTTTTTCTGCAAGATGTCTGTATATATATATATATATATATATATATATATATATATATATATTATATATATATTACATTACATTACATTACATTACATTACATTACATTGACGTCGTTTGCTTTAATACCCGCAGTTGGTAATGTAAACGAAAAATGTACATATTTTCTGTGTACTAATTGGAGTTTATTAGAATCTTGAATTCAGTGAAATTGTGCAATCTTAATTTGTTGTGTCTGAATTTTTTTAGCTTTAATATATGTAATAAATCCTAATTAAAAGTGTCTGTTTGGAATAAATTTAGTGTCTCCGATGACGTGATTAAGAGAAAAAAAATGCTGAAGTGTCGCTAAACCATCTTTCTTGCACAACTTACGCGTACTTTCGTTTCGTATGAAGCTGAGCGCAGATATTATATTGCATAATTTGGAGCGCATGATCAATTTCACTATTATTTGTTTTTCATAATTGTAATATTATATATGTATATGAGGCATACCCACAAGGAAAAATGAAAGAGAATTTCAAGGCTTTTCATATATTCAACAGTATAGCCCTCAGGGAATACTTGAAATGCTTTGGAATCGCTTTTCACTTTTCCTTGCGTGTGCGCGCACGCATCACTTATTTATTTCACGTGTTTGTGAAATTCATCACACACACACACACACACACACACACACACACACACACCATTTTAAGATTAGATTCGTGGGATTCCAGAAAAAGGTTTTTTACTTCTGAAACAAAATCCAAACAGAAGTAGCAGAACAATATTCGCATGGGGAATAAGATAGAACCTCGCTCTGCTGCACGGAGCTTCTGTAAGGGGTCGCGAGCGGAGCGTGCACGTGTCCTTGTTACTGTTTTGTCGATTAAGCATTGTGGGCATGATGCCTACGAAAGAATGAAGTTATATTTTAGTGAAATTGTTATAATTCGTTTCAGTTTAACACACACACACACACACACACACACACACACACACACACACACAGGGAGAAGGGGAGAGAGATCCATATAAAACCTGAAATATACCGCATGGATTTGGGCACAATATGTATTTTTAAATAAGGTAAAAAATATTTTTTGTTCCATGAAACGAAAATTAATTGTTTAACATAATGAAAGGTTTTACCGCGATTTTTAGGGGAACTTTTTAACGTAATTACGCGAAATCCTCGATAAACTTAAGGATATTCTTTCCTGCGTAATTATTCTGATGAAATAAATTTCACTACTTTCTACAGAAAGGTAAGAACAAATAAGAAATAGCCGAAGACACCAAGAGGGAACTTTCTCCACCACGCAGATTATATAGCAACGCATTTGCATCCAAGGTTTTAGGAAACTTCTTTTTTTTTTCTTATGCAGCTACGTGTCACTCTGAAGCATATTATCATGTCATATTTTTTTTCTTTCAATTTTTTTCCTCCCCCGTCTTTTTTCGTTTTTTCTCCGCGTCTGACTAACATTTGTTCCTCATTTGGTATCGCGCTCTTTTCATTCGACTTCTTCAACAGCCGTTTTCACTTTCGGCTTAATTGTTATTTTAAAAAATTATGACCTCTTTAAATACTGTATTCATTATCGTTAAATTAAGAAAATTTATATACGAGTATGTAAGTGTACGCATTGCGCGTACCTTTGTCCGGTCGCTCATTTATCTACAGGTATGCAAATGAGGTTATGATCCAGGGATGGGAAATCGAAATCTTTTTCGATTCAAATTCGAATCCGATTTTCACGCAATTAGAAATATAGATTCGAATTCGGATTCAAATTTTTCGGTTTTTATCGATTCGAATTTTTTTCCGATTCGGATTATTTCTTTTTCGATCCGATTCGAATCCGATTCGGATCCAGGCCTAATTTTTCTTGATTTTTATGAGTTCATTTAATAAAATTATACCTATCATCGTTGTTTTAGTCAAGGGTGGCTATTATTAATAAGTTTCATTTTTAATAAATAATACAGATAATTCTCAGTCTATTAACGATCTAAGTAATAACTTTAGATTTACTCTTAATAAGGTGCAAAAAAAAATCATTCATATAAGCTAATTTATTAAACAATTAAGGCTCATATATACAAGAAATATTAATTATAGCATACATAAAAATTAAAATATGATAATAATACTTTAAGAAATATATCCACTGTATAGATACAAATTTACAAATTAAAATTAGCCCTGACAACTAAGATATTTTCAATGTTCGAAGGCAAAAGGTTATTTCTTTGAGGAGCGTGTGAAATTGTCACTCTCGGACAATACCAAAATTTAAGGATTAGGATTAGCACCTTAATGGATGGAGTATAGGATTAGTATGATTTTTGTCCGAGCAAACAGATTCTCGGAAAGGTCAGTCTTTACCTGTGGTGAAACCGGAAACGTTAATAAGCCTTATAAGTTATTTATAAGTTATAACCAAATTTTTAAAATCCGGATCCATATTTTTTATCGATTTGAATTCGAATTCGGATTCATCGTTTCTTTTCGATTCGGATCAAAATTTCGATTCAGATCCGCGCCCGTTTTTCGATTCGAATTTTTTTCGATTCAGATTTCTCAAAAAATATCGATTAATTCCGATTATCGATTCGAATCCGATCCGATTTCCCATCTCTGGACCGTTATACAATATACGTACGTTCTCATACATGGGCGTTTAACTGTATACATACATACATACGTGCGCGCGCGCGTACGTACGTACGTACTTACATACGGATTTCAATTAAATTAATTTTGTTCAGAGTTTATAAGATTGAAATTGGTATTCTTTGAAGATGAAATAACTGGCAGGTTATTTCGAATTAATTTTCTAAACAGAATTCGAGAAAAGAATTTTTTTAATTTTTAATCGGTTACCATTCAATTTCTTCGTTGGATCATATATATATATATAATATATATATATATATATATATATATACATATATATATATATACACACACCTTACCTTACAAAGGTTCCGCGCGATGATTTCTCATTTCGCGAAGGTCAAGCTTGTCGCCCCTCCTCTCGAGTTGGCCTGGTGAAGTAGTGAGTTGGATTCTTGCGCTCTCCACCTCACATAGCCAGGTACGCCCGGCTCATCGGGGATTGTTCTGAGCCAGGCGTCTAGTCTTCTTTTGGAGATTTCCACTGCAACTCCCTTCGTGTTTCTTAGGTCTTTGGGCAACTGATTAAACAGGGTTAAGGATGTTCCCTGTCTCGCCTTCAATTTGGGAATACGACACAGTCTACCGCTTCTACTTTCCACCGTTGTTTGGGGAGTTATGGGATTTAGAGTAAGATTAGGGACTAGTTTCTCCATTATTTTCCAAGTGTAAATGGTGTATCTCTCTCCTCCTTTCCAGTGAATATAGGTCTAGTTCTCGTAACCTTTCCCAGTAATTTAGTTCTTTGCACCCATTGATCTTGGCTGTGAAGCTTCTTTGGATCCCTTCCAGCTGTCTAATGTCTTCTTTTTTACATGGGGATGTTAGGACCGAGCAGTATTCCAATTTGGGTATTATCAGGGTTTTCAGTAGAGGGATCGTTACATTCCTATCCCTTCGTTTAAAGGTTCTCAATATCTGACCCGTTATTCTCTTTGCTTTGTTTACTGCTATCTTATTTTGTGTTTCAAATTTCGCATCACCAGTCATTACAACCCCTAAATCTTTTGCTCTAGAATTTCTCTGAATTTCCTGTCCATTTGGGGTATAATATTCCATGGATTTTAGGTATTCTCTTTTTCCGTACCGTAATAGCTGAAATTTCTCGGTGTCAAACTTCATATTGTTGTCTTCCGTCCACTTGTAGATTCTGTTTATGTCGGTTTGTAGAGATCCTATATCTTCTGGGTTTCTTATTTTTCTACTGATCTTTGTGTCATCCGCAAAGGATGTTACTGTGCTGTCTCTGGTAACGTCCTCATCTCTGTCAGTTAGCATGATTATGAAGAGTAGTGGAGCTAATACTGTTCCTTGTGGTACCGAGCTGAGGACCTCTGATTCTGATGAAGATACTCCTTGTACTGTAACGACTTGCCGCTGCTCACTAAGGAAATTATATATTCATTTCCCTACTTTTCCTGTTATTCCCATATATTTCAGTTTATGTATTATGATTCCGTGGTCACACTTGCCGAACGCTTTAGCAGTCTCTGTATAGTACATCATAGTTTTCATTTCTTTCAAGTGAATCAATAATGTTGTACATAGTGTTCCATTAGTTGTGATAGGCATGATCTGCCTGACCGAAACCCGTGTTGGTTATCATTGAATTTTTTCTGAGTTTCCAAAAAGTCATAGATTTTCTAACTATTCTTTCAAATATTTTAGTGAGATGAGATGTAAGCGATACTGGCCTATAGTTTTTGACCTCGGATCGATCTCCTCCTTTATATATTGGGACTATGTTCGCGCTCTTCAGGATGCCCGGTATTTCTCCCGTGTCTAATGATTGTCTCCATATCCAGTATAGGGGCTCAGCGATTGCATTCTTGCAGTTTTTGATCAGTGTGGCATTCCATTTATCCGGTCCTGCCGCTGAGTGTGTTTTTGGTTTCCCTATGGCTTGTGTAATAACTGTAATATCCGTCGTAAAGTCGAAATCCGTCATACTTTCCCCTTGTGGTACTTCTTCAAAGAACGCATTTCTATCGCATATCAATTTGTCAGTTTTTGGGATACTGAAAGATGATTCGTACTGAGCTCTTAATATTTCAGATACTTCTGTTAGATCATCAGATAAATCACTGTTCTCATTTTTTAAAGGTCCGATAGTTGCATGGTTTTTCGACTTTCTTTTTGCAAAATTATAGAAGTACTTTGAGTTAGCCTTTATCGTTTCTATAGCGTCATCTTCTTTTTCTGTATGCTTCTCGATTAGTTCCTGTATAACGACATCGATACTTTGTAGTTTATCATTTAATATTTTTCTGTTGTTGATATCTTTACAATTACTTAATTTTGCAGTCACTCTTTTTCTCTTTCGGAACAATGCCCTCTTTTGTCTTTCGAACCTACTTCTCTTTCCTCTTTTTTGTATCTTTGCGACATGTTTTTCCACAATTTCTAACGTCTTCTCTAACGTCATTAGCATCTCCTCCGTTGTCTTGGCCTCGAAAATGGTTTTCCAATCTGTTACTTCATGCTGGATGTCACATCTTCCCAGTTTTTAGCTTTGGAGTGAAAATTAAAAATTTCGAATTTGCTTCTTTCTGTTGTGCGTGTTCTTTCCTTTCCTGTTGCCTTTATATTAGTTGTTATTTCAATGATGTTGTGGTCTGATATCATAGTTGGGGATATTTCTACATTATCAATTAGATTACTGTTGTTTGTGAATACCAAATCTAGGCAGTTGTTTTTTCTTGTGTCTTCTGTTATTTCTTGCGTTAACATAAATTCATCAGCTAAAGCTAGTAGCATTTTTACCTGCTCCTGGTCTTCTCGTGTGCCTCCCTTGTCCTGGTGTATACATATATTTTTTCCTATCCTTTTATATTTCATGAATAGGAAATTAAAATCGCCCCAGAGAAAAATATTTGGGGTTGGAGAGTGTAGATCTTTTACCAAGTTTCTTACCTCTGTAATGGAATCTGAAAATTTTGAGGTTGGCGTGTTTCAGGATCTGTACATTACAATTAGTACCATATTTAATTTTTCAATTTTTGCTGCTACACATTCTACGTAGTTGTGCGTGTGTATATATATATATATATGTGTGTGTGTGTATATATATATATATATATATATATATATATATATATATATATATATATATATATATACAGGGTGTCCGA